>CAEGAF010076187.1:0-14462 GCA_903067075.1 Micropoecilia bifurca
AGGAGGAAGAGAAACAGGAGGAAGAGAAACAGGAGGAAGAGAAACAGGAGGAGGAGGAAGAGAAACAGGAGGAAGAGAAACAGGAGGAGGAGAAACAGGAGGAGGAGAAACAGGAGGAGGAGGAAGAGGAGGAGCAACGATGAAGACGCTTCGCCACAAACAGGAAGAAGAAGAAAACCGAGCAGAGAGGAAACGGAACCTGACGGGTTCTTGATGACGCAGCTGGTCGCTCCGTGCAGATCGGCGTGAACATAGATGTCACCTGCAGGAGAGGAGGTCAGAGGTCAGAGCATCACGTTAGAGGTCAGAGCTGCAGGTCAGAGGTCAGAGCATCAGGTCAGAGGTCAGAGCATCAGGTCAGAGGTCAGAGCTTCAGGTCAGAGGTCAGAGTTGCTGGTCAGAGGTCAGAGCATCAGGTCAGATGTCAGGGCTGCAGGTCAGAGGTCAAGCCGATGCCCCGGCAGGCGGCCTCACCCGAGCGCAGGTAGCGCTTGACGATCATCTCGTTCTGCTGCTGGTCCCTCCCTGCGATCACCAGGTGATTCTCAGAGCTGATGAACCACAGGAACTTTTCAAACCTGGGGAACCGAGGACAGAATTTAACGTTTCACATCCAGGAACCTCCAGAGCTTCTCTGGGATCTAATGGGATCTAATGGGATCCACCAAAACAACGTGGAGCAAAACTGAACTGGACAGAAACGCACCTTTTATTATTACCACTTTATTCAAATATTAGGACTTTAACCTGATGGCTTTACTATTTTATGCTGGTAATAACTTTATTCACGTATGTTTCATACTTTAATGTTGTACTATTACGACTTCATTCAAATATTAACATTTAATTCTGGTAATATTTTGACATTTTTATATTATTACAACTTTATTCCATAACTGCTTGTAATAATATGACTTTATTCTAGTAATGACTTTCCTAGAGTCATGACTATTGTACAATATCTCATATTTTTATGTCATTAATAAATTCTACTGATTGATTTCTCATATTAATCTCATATTATTCAGATTTTTCTCTCGTATTACTGCGATCCAGGTTCAGAACAATAATAATAATAATTTCTAGCCTGTCTCTGATACTTATAAATAAATGCAAACGTCTCTTTAAAACGCGTTTCTGGTTTTCCTGCTCCGTGTCGTCGCTCATGTTTCCAGGACTCGTCGACCCACCAGTAGACCTTGCGAGCTTTCTGGATGGTGGTGACCGTCTGGACTTCCTTCAGGGTTTGCTGCGTTTTCTTCTCTGCAGATTTCATAGCCTGAACAATTTCAAAGGGTCAAAGATCAGAGTAAATACGATTACAGATTAAATCACAGTTTTATTAGCAGCTTCCCCACCTTGCCTGCAGCTTCGATGGTTTTCTGCTCCTTTTTCTCAGCGCTGCGTTTGTGGTCATAGTATCTGAAAGTAACAATAAAACGTGATCCAACTGAAGGACTTTGAGGACTTTAAGGATGTAATCTGAGCCGTTTGCTGCAGGCGAACCTCTTGGCGTTGGCGTACGCCGACAGCCCCAGATCCACATCCACCAGCATCGGCTGGTTCCTCTGCAGCTTCCTGCTCTGCCCTTTATTCTTGTTCTTCCTTCCTTTCTCCTCCACTCTGACCTCCTCCTCCTCCTCTCCCTCCTGCTCTTGGTCGGTAACGTAGGGATTTCTGCGGAGATGACGGCGGAGCTCAGCGCGTTCCTGTGACGCTGCCGTTGGTCAGCAGGTCAGCGGCGGCGCCGTACCTCAGCAGCATGGTGATGTGGTTGGTTTGCAGCTTCAGCTCCTTGATGGCGCAGGCCACCGGGTCGCCGGACGTCTGCGCTTCCTTCACGATGGCGCCGATCTCCGCCCAGTCCACCTGATTGGCCAGCGCGCTGCGCACCACCTGCAGCGCCCGCTCCACCACCGCCAGGTTCATCTCCACCAGCTCGCCCTTCACTCTGTCCACTTCCTGTCACACACATTCAGCTGGATCCATCCGCCGCACTTTACAGACTAAAACAGGGGTGTCCAAAGTGAGGCGCGGGGGCCGTTTGAGGCCCTCGGAATGACTTCCATGTGGCCCTTATTGGATTTTTAGAGTAGAATTTGTCCCATTTTCTGCTTTCATTTTAATCTAAGAGTAAATACTACCACAAACATCCATAACTCTAGATAAGAGTTTTTGTAAGTGTTTTTCTAAGTGGGGCCTCCAGAGGGCGCTGTGGGGCCTCAAAAGATTGGAGGAAAAATGAGAAAAATAAAACGCAAAAATTAAAAACAAAAATCTTAAAATTCTTACAGTCTTTATAATTTTTCTTTTCTGTTATTCAGTCCTTTTTTTTTTTAAATAAAATACAAGTTGAAATGATTTATTTCAATGTTTTCTGATTGGCTGACTATCAAATTCATCAAAACAAAAAATTAAAACATTTCTGACAAGAAAAAGAAAAAAAAACAAAAACACTTGAAAACTGTGGGAATAAAATAAAATCTGATGTGATTCATATAAAATATTATACATTTCTATTATCACCATATTTGATAATAACATTTTGGCCGTCTGTAATCAGACAGTTTGGGGCAGAAGTTATGATAAATAACTGTAATAATTAGTGAAAAAGAACAATGAATAAATGGGATGTTTTTACGTTTTTTACGTCTTTGGATTTGGTTCCTGGCCACAGCTTAATGCTCCCTGGAGAAAAGTTTGGACACCCCTGACATAAAAATCATCTAAACTGACATTTAAATGCTTTTTGTACAGAAATCAGGACATTTGTTTCATTAAAATATTCAGCTTTTAGTTGGTTTTTAGAACTGTTGACTCCTCTTAGCTCTACAGCTGTGTTATAAAGTTTGTACACCCCATCCTGCGAGGAGCCGGTTGTACCTGCGCTTGGTGCAGCGCCTCCAGCCGCTGCTCATGGTCCTTCTTCACGTTCTCCAGCTTCTTCAGAGCCTGTTTCTCCTGCTGCAGGGCCTTCATGTCGATCCTCTGACTCTCCATCTTGGAAAAAAACTCGTCCACCGCCTGCAGACAAACGGCTTCAGTCAGCGTTTTCTCTCTTCACGGCAGGAAGTCGTCGACCGGGTGATACCGGCCTTGTCGAACGTCTCAAACTCCAGATGGGGGCTGTTGGTGTGCTGGGCGAAGAGGAAGGGGTGGAACTCGTCGTACCTGAGGGAGGAAAACGTTACTGGAGCCAACAGAAGGAAACCGACCAGCAGGGAGGAAACGTACGTCAGGAGATCTTCACCGGGTTTCCCAGGTGCCAAGCTGGGTTTCTTCTCTCTCTTCTGAATGATGAAGCCCTAAATACAGCAGAAAAACTGTATGAAACTACGAAGAACTAGGTTTTAGAAAACACTGAATTACAGCAGAAAAACTGTATGAAACTACGAAGAACGAGGTTTTAGAAAACACCGAATTACAGCAGAAAAACTGAATGAAACTACGAAGAACGAGGTTTTAGAAAACACCGAATTACAGCAGAAAAACTGTATGAAACTACGAAGAACAAGGTTTTAGAAAACACTGAATTACAGCAGAAAAACTGAATGAAACTACGAAGAACAAGGTTTTAGAAAACACTGAATTACAGCAGAAAAACTGTATGAAACTACGAAGAACGAGGTTTTAGAAAACACTGAATTACAGCAGAAAAACTGTATAAAGCTACGAAGAACAAGGTTTTAGGAAACACCGAATTACAGCAGAAAAACTGTATGAAACTACGAAGAACAAGGTTTTAGAAAACACCGAATTACAGCAGAAAAACTGAATGAAACTACGAAGAACAAGGTTTTAGAAAACACCAAATTACAGCAGAAAAACTGTATGAAACTACGAAGAACGAGGTTTTAGAAAACACCAAATTACAGCAGAAAAACTGTATGAAACTACGAAGAACAAGGTTTTAGAAAACACCAAATTACAGCAGAAAAACTGAATGAAACTACGAAGAACGAGGTTTTAGAAAACACCGAAACGTTTCACATTTCATGACGTTACAACATTTATTTATACATGAGACAGACCAACACATTTTATTTAACAAATTAAAATGTGAGCTACAATAAAATGCTTTAAATCAAATGTCTTCAACATGGGGGTCGCAACCCATTGGAGGGTCACAGCAGTTCTGCAGGAGGGTCAGAAGATTTCTGATTAATTAGATATTTGTGTTTATTTTTTTTTTAATTCAAAGTTGTCTTTAAATATATACACTAACTTGAATCCAAACATAAACTGATAAAAGAAACAACAAAATGTATTTCAGTCAGAATTACATGTTGATCATGCTAAAAACAGACAGGATCCCGGCAGGACGTTATATTTCTCTCACCTTTCCGCTGAATTTTTCCGTTTTGTCCATGTACGTCTCAGCGAGCTGCAGAGCCTCCAGGATTTTAGGAGCAACTGGGAAACAACGAAATCAAACGCAGCTTGTTCACTGAAGTGATGGAAGTAAAAGGCAGACGGAGGATCATCCAGGCTGGGCTGGCGAACCTTCAGCGACGTTGACCTGACTGTCCACCTTTAAGGAGCCTGGCAGGCCGACCTCCATCAAACTGTGTTCGATCAGAGTGGCTCCATAGGCTGGAGGGACAATGACAATCTGTTAAATAATCTACAGATTTACAGATGAATTAAACTGTTTTTCCTTCAGGATGGGAGAATAAAGTCATGAATTTAGATCAGCATTAAACTCAGCCTCAATCAGAAGAATCTGGAACGTAACGTTATAATGTCTCACGACTAAAACATTCATAAAAACTAGATTTGTTTCTCTCTATTGGAACATTTAGTAAATAATCATAACTGACTTAAAACTGGAAGTTTAGTCTGAGGCTGCAGATAATTAGTTATTTTAAATCATTATTAGTTTTTGATTAATTGGATTTTAAAATTGCCAATTCTGCAGATTTTAAGCCTTTTCTTGTACAATATTAAAAATACTTTAAAAGATGTAAAATGTATGTACTTTTTTCTTGTTTGTTTTTATTTTGTTTTTTATTTTGTTTTCTCCAGTTAACGATTGATTGTTTTCTAAATTAATCAATAAGTAATAAATCGATTAATCGCATTAAAAATGAAACTAGCTTGATTATTTTCATTTGCATAATAGTTTGTTTTCTCTTTTTATTAACCAAACCTGGAAAACAAAATTCTTCAGCCTGGTGATTGAAATTAAAGTTTATTAGTCTTTACATTAAAGATTATTAACCTTTAATTTGAAATGTTTACTGCGGTTATTACATCTTTAAGGTTACATTACTTCAAAAAAGTCTCATAATATTAACATTTATGGGACAATTTATCATCCAGGAAAATTATCTACCGTAACTTTCAAGGCCAGTTTAGATTATTGGAGAACAAATGTTTGTGTTTTAATCCGGATTATGTGAATATCTGGCTCCAACTGAAAGTTTCCATGAATAATTACTGAATGAGTCTAGAAGCTTTTGGACAGATACTCACGCAGATGAGGGTTCAGGACTTTCTTCACCTGCTCTCCATGTGGAGCTTTGCTCAGGATGTCTGACAGCCTGTAGAACATTTAGACGCGTTTCCATCGGTTACGGCCCGGTGGATTATGGGATGTTTGCGGCTGGCGCTACCTGTCCAGAGTGAGGAGCGGTTCTGGCGGCCGGGCGCTCTCCACCGGGTACCGCTCCCTCACCGCCATCTTCACGTCTTCGGCCTCGGCGGTGCGAAACCTCAGCAGGTTCAGGATGGTGAACTCATGATCCGCCAGGATGACGTTACCCTGGTGACAGACAGCCGGGTCAGCCAGGCCGGTACCGGCGCCACGCCGGCGGCGGCTCTGAGGCCGTTCTCACCCTGTCGTAGAGTTCGACGATCAGGTGGTAGGCGGCTTCGTCGGAACCGAACTGGACGTCCACGATCCTGTCGATGCCCAGCTGCCTGACCTGCGTCAGCCGCCGGCCTTTCAGGTGCTTCCGGCACTACGGAGCAAAAACAGCAGCTTCTGTTCTCAGGTCCAACTCAGTGAAGGGAAAACCATCAAACGATGACATTAAATATCCAAATTCACTCAAAGACACAAACGCAGCTCCATCTGAACATTAACATTCAGTTAATGTTCAGAGGTTACAAACGTCAGTTGATTTTACTCAACAACATGAATGAATGATTAATAATGAGAAGGAAATAGTTTCAACCCTGAGTCAACAGCTGCAGCTGTTTTCAACAGCTTTATGGGTCTTTGGATAAAAAAATATTGGGCAAATTGGGATATAATCACAAACACGTTTTTTTTTATTTTTTAGGGGTTTTTTTATTTTGCAATTTTTTGTTTATTCCTGAAATGTTTGCACTGAATTCCCACAAAGAATTATAGTACAGTCACGTACTAATAATATACTTTAACATCTGTTTTTCTTGTCATGTGATTATTTTTATTTTTGACATATTTTTTATCCCATAGAAGAGAAAATAAATGTATCCTCTTTGCTAAATTTTATGTTTGTTTTAAATCCTAAAAATAGAAAAAAAATGTAGATTTTTGAAAAAGCAGATACATTTCCTGTACTAGATATTTATTAAAAATTATAAGTTGTCTTTTCAAAAAAATGTGCAACATCTGTAGCTCTAAACTAATATTATTTGGCTGCCCTGAAAGAACAAATGGCTAATTTAATTATTTATATTCTGTGCAATTTTTACCCAAAATACTTATTAAAGTTAAATATGGGTGAATTCTAGATGTATAAACCATAAATCATGTTTGAAATGCATAAATATACTTTATGTTAATAAAAACATTGATGTTTGTACCTTTAAGGGGTTAATAACCATGAATGGGTTGCTGAGGTTCTTACTTTCATAGCGAAGCCTGAAGGCATCATGTTCTTGGGCCATTCGAAGTCCGTAGAGTGGAACCGGGTCCCCGACTCTATCAGCAGAACCGCTTTGCTGTCGGGCCTGAAACACAGCATGGGGTCAACATGGTCAACATGGTGTCAACATGCTGGACATTAAACAAAACTCCAACCTGTCATCACTGTAGCTCAAATGGCAGAACATCGTGATAAAATGTTCCCTTAAACTGTTAAAATGTTAATAAATTGTTGTCTCTGCAATTAATGAGAACTACTTGAAACTAAGTATTTAATATTTTTTCACACTGTTTTCATTTCAGACAAAAAATGCTTTGATTGATTGATAAAACAATATTTAAACAAAACTTGTATAGTGAAAGTTTTATTAATGTGGCCACATAAAAACTTAAGGCGGGCAGAATTTGGCCCCTGAGCCTTAACTTTGACACGTGAACTAGATGAAGTGCTAAAATGTATTTTTGCGCTTATTTAAGATCAATTAAAGGTTTGAAATGTGGGCTTTGATTCATCAATCCTCTTGGATTAAGAAGCTTTAATATGTTCTGGTCTTGAGAAAGAAATGAGACAAAATCAGATGATTCTTAGTCAAATAAAAAGCATTAGAAACAAAATGTAGCTTTTTATTTGTATTGATGAATCACGATAAACTATCAGAAACCCTTAACATATCAAGTAATAATTACAGCAAAGCAGAAACCTCTGTAATAGTGTCATATTGTGAAAAAAGGCTCATAAAACCTGAGTTTTCCAGCTGTTCTTACTTCTGCAGACGGATCAAATATGTCTTATTGTCGATGTCATAAACATTATTCACTCTCATGCCGATGTAGCTGGAAAGGAAAGACGATAAACAAATGAATGAGTGATCAACATGTGTAAACACGTCAACATTAGCCTTGTTAGCATTAGCTAGCATTAGCTCCGGCTAACCACCGTCACCTACTTGGCGTTGATCTCGGCAATAACTGCCCGGATGTCCACGGTGGTAAACCTGGTTTTCATGGTCAGTTAGATCCACGTTGACGTTACGTTCGTAATGTAATGACTGAGAAAGTTACATGTCCGAAGCAGCAACCAGAGAATCATGCAGGGAGTTCTGCACATGCGCAAACACACAGGTGCGAGCGACCGCGTGGTGCGTCAACGTCGACGCCATATTGTGAGGGGAAGAAACGTCCTAAAACATAGAGCCGATGTTATGCTGTTTCTATCATAATAATAATAATAATAATAATAATAATAATAATAATAATAATAATAATAATAATAATAATAATAATAATAATNTTAAAGTTCGTCTTAAAACCCATTTATTTTACTTGGCTTTTAACTCCAGCGGGATCTAGTCTTAAAGTGTATGTTTTGGTTTTAAAACTGTCAGTTTTTTATTTATTTTTTTTTAGTTTATTTTATTATGCTGTGTTTTAATGTACAGCACTTTGTATCAGCTGTGGGTGTTTTAAAGTGCTTTATAAATAAAGTTGGATTGGATTGAATAATAATAATAATAAAGATTAATGGGTTTCAGGCTGAAGCCATAGGTGTCTAACTCAAGGCCATAACTATTTATGTGTTGAGTGTCAAATTGAATTAAACTTTATGATAACAGTTATGTGCTTAAATATCATTTTATCACTCAGATCTGTTTTCATTTATTTAGGACCAAATTACATCAATGTGAAAAGATAAAACTTGTTACATTTTAGTAAATACTAATCAATCAAAGAGAAACTATAATGTTTTTACTATGTGTCACCAACTGGCCACTGATGCGACCAGAAATGAAAATAAATCCCTGGTTTAATCTAAACAGTTTATGATGTTTCATTTAATCTCAGTTATTACAATATCAATTCTTAAATCGACATTTATATTTTATTTAAATATGAATCAAAATGTGTGTTTATTTTATACTGGTGGTGTCTCCAAGGAGAACCTGCCACTCACAATATGGCCGACGCGCTGACACCTGCCAGCCCTTAAACAGATTTTTACGGAAGCCTGTTAGGTGTAAGAATGAAGCGGTCCACGCCGTTTCCTGGCATCAGTCAGCAGCATCAGTGAACAGAAATCTTTGTACCTGACATGACGGCGCGTCTTGGAGCGCGATGCGGCTTTTATCCCCCCAGTGAAGGAGCCGCTTCCTCCCTGTAGACCAGCTCATGTCCGGCTCCTCACCGATGATGCGCTACTCCAACTGGCTCATTGGCGTGAAGAACCGGGCCAGCCTGAGGACGGCGTGCAGGATGACCCCTGACCCGGACCGGCCCGGCCCGGACTGGACCCGGAACCACCTGCAGCCCCCTGGCAAAGCGTCAGAGGTCACGAGCCACCTGTGGAGGAAAGGTAGGACCGCGAATAAAGGTTCGGTTCGGTCCGATATCTGGGCCTGCGGTGATTAACGCAGCTTATCCCGCAGGAGGCGGAGGGTCACTGTGCCTTTAAAGGGCCCGACCTCCTGACCTCCTGACCTCCTGTCAGGGTCGCGTCTCCTCCTCAGGTCAGCGCGGGGGGCGAAGGCGCTCCGTTACCAAGGCAACGGTCAGCTAACAGGGCGCAGCAGCGGGGCTAAGCTAGCGCCAATCAGACTATTTTTGCGTCTTTTTTTAGTTTTTAGGACATGTTCTGTCTATATACGCTGGAAATTGAAACCCGACTAAAATGCGCAAGGACACAATTAAAGGAGTTCACTGTAAGTACGGAGAAAAGAGAGGAAAAGAGAGGCTGGCCGGTTTATTTCTCATAATTTAACTGCTTGAAGTTTCTCGGTTTTACTTCAAATAATGCACGTTTCTGTATTTAAAGCAGATAAAGAGAAATACAAAGATAGAGCGACGAAAATTAGTTTTTATTTTGTTTTTATTCAAATTTGAATATTAATTTTTGGTGAGTGTTCGCCCTCCTTCCACTGGGGCTTTGAAAATAATAAAATACAGTACGAATAATTTAGATTTCAACTTATAAATCTGCCTCAAAGTGACGGAATGAGGATTTCATTCAGAACTAATGTGTCATAAGTTCAGGGATTTAAAGAATGATTTGAGGTAAATGTTTTGTTTTACCTGTTAAAGGTGTAAAAATCCTTAAAATAAACACATTTCGCAAAATCTAATCATGGACTCAGTACCAAAATGTGACAAATCAAATAACCTGTGGTGAATTTATGGCACCTCTGCTGTAGGTACTTTGGAGAACCAACAACAAATTGACCAGAGGTACAATATCACCAAAATCTGAAAAAGCTAAATCGTTTTTAATTAATTTAATGAACAGGACAATTAAATTGAATTTTTTCAGGATTTGACCTGCTGATCAGAGCCATGAGCTGAAAACTTCACAGTAAAAGGTGCTGGGTTAAAAATAACCCAATTTGTAACCCAGCGCTGGGTCATATATGAACCGACCCAACGCTGGGTTGTTTTAACCCAACTGGGTTGATGGTTTGACCAGCACATTGGGTCATGGCAACTAACCAAACGGTGGTTAAATTGACCCAAAATTGGGNGAACCTTTATAGCACTTTATCCAATCATTTTGACCATTCAAAGTGCTTTACACTGGAGTCACATTCACCCATTCACAGATCAGTGGGCAATTCAGGGTTAAGAGCCTTGCCCAGGGGCACATCAACATGTGGCAGGAGGAAGCTGGAATTGAACCTACAACCTTCAGACCACTCCTCTACCCGCAGAGCCACAGTTACCACATATCCCAACACAAGGATTATTATATCACTATAGTTGGGTAAAAATATGTATTTACCATCATAAATATTTTAAATAACCATAAAAATAAATATCAAATGTGTTTGAAATACATTCTATTCATTTATAAAATCCTATTCACGTTGAAACTTTATCTTCTTTTTACTTATTATTTCAAAGTAGAGGAGAAGCCCAATATGCAGTCAAGTTGAAAATGGAGGCTTGTGGAGAGGGGCGTGGCTTGTGGAGAGGGGCGTGGCTTATTCCAGGTTTCCTCTTTAACCCGACCATTGGGTAAATCTACCCAACCTCTGACCCAACAGAAGAGTTCAAGCCGGTTAATTTCTAACCCAACTCTTGAGTTATGAATTTTGACCCAATATTTGGTCAAACTAACCCAACCTATAATCCAACAGCTTCAACCCAGAAATCGGGTTATGAAAATAACCCAGCATTTTTTACTGTGTTGTCCATCGATTGATGGATTACACATTGACTGTGTCTGCTTTCTAAACCCACTTCCTACTAAGGGACGTTGTTTCTGTCCACTGTGGCCACATGCTTGCTCAGGACCAGAGGTTTTTGCCAACTGAACTTGTGTTGTTTCATAATGATGACAGAAGGTGACTGTCTGCATTTCAATCTGTCTATATGATGTCTTTGTACTGTTATGGATTAACATGATTATGTATTATTGCCATGACTGCAGGTTATAAAATAATCAAGAAAATTGGAGAGGGGACCTTTTCTGAGGTGCTGAAAACACAGAACCTTAAAGATGGGAAGTTTTATGCGTGTAAAACCATGAAGCAGACAATTAACAGGTGTGTTCTTCACTTTGAATTCTGATTAATGTGGATTTTATTATTTTAACTTTGAAGTTGTACATTAGTTGAATGTTTTATATAATTTAATATAGTGCAGAATATTACTGCAAATATATTTGATGTGTGGACATTAGCATAAGCGTCTGTCATCTTTCTCTTTGGCCTCCTGAATTTCAGGATGGCAGCCATTTTTCAAGATGGCCGCCGATTCTAAGCCTTTTAAACCAATTATATTGTTATAAAATGTTGTGCATTTTCATGACTTTGATTCACTTTATGTCACATTTTATGTTTTCCACTGTGGTGAACTTATTCATAAAAATTTAATCCAATCCAATTAAAAAACTTTATTTATTGAAGGAAGCACAAAGCATACATAAAATAATAACATAAAATGAGCAAATAGTGATATTAAGTGTTATTAAAGTAACATGTAGCAAAGATGATGGTTTACGACAAACTTTGTGGCTGTCATCTTAATGGTCTCTGTTATCTTCCGCTAATTTTTAAAAATATGTTTAGCATTAGCTTCTGCTAGCTTTTATGCAGGTAGCAGTTTAGCGCTAACTTCCACTCATTTTTAATAATATTAATTTAGCTTTTTGGCATCGGCTTTCACTATTTCTTTTATGTGTTTAGCGATACCTGTCGCTTATTTTGTATTCATCTGGCAGCTAGCAGATTAGCATTAGCGGAGAATAAACACATATTCTCCATTACAACAATGGTGGTCATCTATTGAAAATGACAGGAAAAGGAAATATTACATCAAGGAAGCATGTAGGATTTCTATGGTTCAAAAATTATTATTTGACACCAAACAAATTCATCTAATTGGTCATTTAAGATAAGAAAAAAGATTACAACCATGGTGGAGATTGTTATTGTTAAAAAAAATATTTTGATGGCAACATTTATGATTTGACACCAAAAATATTACTCCATAATAAATATAGTCAAGTGCAAGAATAAATTTTCCTTGATGACCATTTTGAAAATGGACGCCATCTTGAATTTTTCAGGGTTTTTTTTTAAACAACCAAGCAAAATATCTGCGCTGACGTAGGTTATTGTTTCCTCATGTGTTCAATATAATGAAATATTCAGTTTCTGCTTCACTAACATCATTTGATTTGAAGTCTGGAAAAGGCCAACAGCCTGCGTGAAGTCCAGGCGATGAAGCGGCTCAGTCCTCACACCAACATCGTCCAGCTGCATGAGCTGATATAGTGAGTCTTCCTCACGGCCACATGCTCTCCTGCCATGTGGGTCGTTTTAATTTAACCCCATGTTTCAGTGACAAAGGAACAGGAACGGTGTCTCTGATATGCGAACTGATGGAGATGAACATCTATGAGCTCATACAAGGTAGGACGGCTCAGGAAGACGCTGTCTGTCCTCTCTGGAGGACATGAGGACATGTGCTGAGAGGAGGTCTGTGGCTGTGCAGGAAGGAGGACGCCTCTGCCTGACCAGACGGTGAAGAGCTACATGTACCAGCTGTGCAGGTCCCTGGACCACATGCACAGGTGCAGCAAGGACCCCAGACTGGTTGGATTAAGAATGACCTGGATTTATCTCTGAGATTCTGTTTCTTAACAGGTGTGGCATCTTTCTTCTGTTTCTTAACAGATGTGGCATCTTTCACCGAGATGTAAAACCTGAAAATATCCTCATCAAGGTAAAATCACTGACGTTCATAGGAAGGTTCAGAAACCCAACAGATTCATGGAGTCAGACAGTTTAAAGACAAATTAACTGTCATGAGACAAAACAAGACAGCTGCATCATCCAACCGTCCATCATCCATCCATCCATCATCCAACCATCCATCATCCATCCACCCATCATCCATCCACCCATCATCCATCCATCCATCCATCCATCCATCCATCCATCCATCCATCCATCCATCCATCAGAAACCCAACAGATTCATGGAGTAAAACAGTTTAAAGACAAATTAACTTTCATGAGACATAAACAAGACAGCTGCATCATCCAACCGTCCATCATCCAACCATCCATCATCCATCCATCCATCATCCATCCATCAATCCATATCCATCCATCCATCATCCACCCATCCATCATCCATCCATCCATCCATCCATCCATCCATCCATCCATCCATTCATCCATCCATCCATCAATCCATATCCATCCATCATCCATCCATCCATCCATCCATCATCCATCGCTGAAGATGAGGATGAATTTTATTTTTCTCCATCTCAGTCTAAGCTACGTCTAAATCAACAAAAGGGAATAGTTTGGGAAAGTCCTAGTCAAAGTCTAGAGCTAAATCTGACTGGGTTCTCTTGAGCAGATGTGTTCCCAGTCTGTGGGACCTGGAGAACTTTATGATGTTACCTGGTCATAATCTGTCCCACAGAAACCTTTGGACCAAATCATTGTAGTGTCTGTAAAAACTCCTTAAATGACCCCAACATCTCAACACAAAACCAAAGAGTCAAATTTCAGGAACCATGTTGTCCCTGACTTCCTTGCGAGTTGCAGCAAAACGTTTTGAAGCTGGGCGACTTCGGCTCGTGCCGCAGCGTTTACTCCAAACCGCCGCACACCGAGTACATCTCCACGCGTTGGTACCGGGCGCCCGAGTGCCTCCTGACCGACGGCTACTACACCCAGAAGATGGACGTCTGGAGCGCCGGCTGCGTCTTCTTCGAGATCCTGAGGTGAGGAGACGTGTCCGCCTGTCCCCGCGTCCCCCGGCGGGACAGGGGCGTGACCCGGCGTGACCCGGTGTGACCCGGCGTGACCCGGTGTGACCCGGTGTGTGTGTTCCAGCCTGAGCCCCCTCTTCCCTGGATCCAACGAGTTGGACCAGGTGGCCAAGATCCACAACGTGTTGGGGACGCCGGACCAAAGTCTGCTGCAGAAGTTCAAACAGTGAGTCCAGAAACATCCGACTGCACAGACGTATTCACACCGTTTTGACTTTTTACACTTATTTTTACATTCTAAACATTCTTGTGATTTTCTGAAAGATTTCAGAGGGACAGAGTGATTTTGGTGACATTTTGTGACTGTTATAAAGTTGGACTGAAT
>CAEGAF010076188.1:0-10084 GCA_903067075.1 Micropoecilia bifurca
GGAAATCTTTTATCAGATGTAGATTACAAAACTTCTGCTGCATCACAGTCTTTTCTGTAAACGTGGAAACGGCTCGTCGTGATCTGCAGCTTCTTCCTGCTACACAATGACAAACACTCAGAGAAACTCTGAGTGAAAACTCTCCAGCCTGAAGGACTCCTGACTGCAGGGAGAAACCTGTAATTAAATGCCAGTCTTGTTCAGGAGGACCTTGTTTCGAACTGCAATGGATTTCATGTGTTGCATAATGAAGAGTCCGGCGAGTGTTATTTCTGTTGCACAAAAATGCATGAGTAGGAGTTGGAAAAAAGGATCCCTCAAGGATATTGTTCTTTGAAAATAAAATAAATGCAAATCAAAAGAAGCTGCTGCACACATTGACTCTCTGTCGGGTTTAAGGCTTTCGCCATGTAATTGTGGTTCCTCTGTTTGGAGACCGAAGCTGCAGCTCAACTCTCCAGTGTCGACTCTCGTGGGAAATATCGTCAGTAAAACTAAGCAGCAGCCAGGCAGAACGGAAAATCATTAAAAGAAGGATCATTTATATTCAAGTCATTCTCGAACCAACTACTAGAAAACTACAAAACAGCCGAAACACAGAGTTCCTTTAAATCAAGACTAAAAACCCACATGCTTAGAATAGCTTTTAAATTATAATAGATGGAAAATTTACCAACATATTTGATCCACGTTGATTATTTTAATGATGACACTTGACAAAAATGTACACTGCAAAAACTCAAAATCTTACCAAGTGGTTTGGTCTCATTTCTAGTGCAAATATCTCAATGGAAATAGGACAAAAATAACTTTAAAATGACTTCAGGAAGAAATAACTGCTTTGTTTCAATCCAATAATTTCTGAATATTAATGGAAAATTTCCAGTTTCATCGGCTCTAATAACATGAGATGAACATGTTGTTACAAGTAAAATCATCTTCCATTTGGAACAAGTTTTTTTTATGTTATCGAGTTAAAACAAATCTCTGCTGAAGTTATTTTTAAGTTAGTTTTGTCTTATTTAAAGTGAATATATTTGCACTAAAAACTAGACCAAAATACGTGTTAAGATTTTTTGTTTTTGCAGTGTAAAGTCTGTTTTTGGTTTTCACAGTTGTTGACTACATGATGTTTTTATGATGTCAAACACTTTTTGCTATACAAACAAATTGTATTGATTGATTAGTAAATCAGGGTTCTTAAAAAAAATTAAATTCATGTACGTAAAATAAAGGCATACAATTTAAATTTGTTTAAAAAATTCTAAGTTGGTCTTTAATTGCAGGTGTTAAATTGTGATGCAGCAGGAACATCGAATCCTGTTTGTTGTTTTTCTGTCAGTCTAAACTCTGGACTTGGTGAATTTTCACTCCTGTGAAAACTGGCAGCTGTTCATGTTGAGAAAATTCTTCCTCTCTGTGTTGAATAATTCACTTCAACCAGTTTGGATCTGGCCTTTTAGCACCGATTCATGTACGACTGACAAGTGTGTCAAATCCAGCCAACAACGCCAACTTCTCTCAGGGGAAACACATTTTTTGTTTGAGGAAAGAAGCTGGAAATGCAAGTTTGCCTTTTTATTTGTTTTTTAAAAAGCCTTTTAAGTAGTAATGTATCTTTCTAACTGTGTCTGAGATGGAGCTCTCTGGTTGTCTGACCTAAGATGATTTTTTTCTCACAGTTGTGAACAATCTTTCACCTTTTCACCTCACTCCATGATCCCAGACAGATCAGAAACATTTGCCTTGTCTTTTCATCCTGTCATCACAAGTGTCTCAAACTTTCCAGCCATGCAATATCATTTCAACCTTTAAAGCAGAGGTTCCCAAACTGTGGGGCGCGAACCCATAAGGGGCGCGGGAAGCTGCCTGAATGAAACAAAACAAAGCAAAACATGGACGCTGTATGCGCTCGGTTTTTACCTTAGAATGGCCAGCTCTGTTATTCCTATGTCAATTTGATACAGTAGGTCTTCCACACTTCCCATATCTGTGTCCTCTGTCCCTTTTTCACAGTTAAAACTGTTTAATTCGTTGTTAATATGTGGTAACCTGTTTTCTGAGCCACAGTGAAGGAGACCTGCTCCTGCTGCAGATCTACTCAGCTGTGTTAGAATCATGGCAGCAAACCAGCAAAACACAAAGAACTTTTCAGTTTTTCCCCCAAACTAACCGACTGAGTTGAGTGAAGTTGCTGGAAGCAGGTAAAGTAGCTAAAAGACGACTAGCTAATATCAATACAGCACCTTAAGCTTAACAAGTAGCCTGTAGGCTACCGATATTGTTGTCTATGTTCAGCTACGTACATTCATTTGTTCCCAACAAAGTCGATCGAACCCACTTCCCCTATTTTTAGAGTCACCCCTCCTTTCACTAACACACATCATTCAACCAGACAGCCATTTGTAATCCATGGGGGGCACAGAAAATGTTTGTACACCACTTGGGGGGCAGGAGAAAACGTTTGGGAACCTCTGCTTTAAAGCATGAATGTAAGAAGTTGTATGTCAACAGCAATAATCTGGTGCAGCTCTCATCTAGAAAAAGCTATTCTACAAACAGCCTTGCTTTTATAGCGGCAACATCTCCTATTGCTCTCCAGCTGTGAGGTTAACAGCTGCATAAAAACTCGTAACCAGATCTGCATCATCACCTCAGAAAGCAGCAGACGCAGCCTGACAGAAACCACTGAAGGCTGAAGGACGAACCGCTGGACAGCCTGAGTGTCGGTGCAAAACAAGCAGGTTTCACCGGCTGTCGGGTGTCTGACGCACAAAGAGACCAGAAAACATTCAGTGTTGTTGTGTTTGTCTAAAGGAAGAAGCATTTTATTGAATCAGGAGGTTTTTAGTCCGATTAGCTCATGGTTCTCCTCAACAGAAGGAAATAAAACCCCAAAATATCCTAATTATCACCCTGATTGGATGATTTACCCACAAATCAATTGATAAAAATTAGATTGTTTCACAAATTACAAAAAATATAGTTTTATAGTAATCTGTATTTTTGACATTCATGATGTTTGCTGATGTAAAAATGGCTTAATGCTTTTAATATGGATGAATTAATCTAAACAGTAGAAAAAACTGTTAGAAAAAAGTACCTTGAGTTTGATAAGTTATCCTTAAATGAAAAAATAAGTTATTTTCTGGTAATCGGATCTACAATAACATGAAGTAGCATATAAATGGAATTGAAAACAAAAAAATATTAAACAAAATTTTTTGGTATAACTTTCACATTGAATATATTAGAAATTTTGCAAAAACAATTGGAATATTGCTTAAAATAAAAGATTTAATAAATGTAAAAAGCTTGACTATTACATAATTAGCCTTTGTCCCCTATATACAAATAGAACTATTGAGAGAATAATTAAATTACAAAATAAAGATATTAGGTTTATTAATAAAGTGGAATATGACTGATTGAGTCGACTAAAACCTTTTAGTCAAGGTAATACTTTAAAATTAAAAATACTGTATGAATAAAAATACTGGAAATAATGTATTGAACAAAGTTTTCCTTCTGGAGTTCAGAAATTATTGAAGATAAGAGAGAATAACATTAATTTTGAACTGCTGATGTGTAGCTTTAAAATCTTAGGAGTTTAGATTTAATGGAATAATTAATTCTGCTTCAACAGTGCAGTGGGCGTTAACAGATTTTTGATGGTTAATTGATTAAATTTTCTTTGATTTCCAAAGTTTTTAACATATTTATCTAACATCTTAGTTAAGTAAAATAAACCTCTGCACAGAAAGCAAAGTTTCGCCTCCAGAGTTGCACTGTAAAAACCTCCTGCGGCTGAAAGCCTTGTGTGGGAGTGGAGGCTGTTAAAGCTGCAAACTAAAAGCTGCAGAGCTTCAAATAGTTGGAGAGCTGCGGTTATTTTCCTCCAATAACCACACAATCACGTCCTCTTCACAAAGCGGAGGGTCAGTTTGTGAAGGTGAGAGACGAGGCTGCGGCCGACACTTTATGCATTTGTAACCACCTGTAATACCTTCATGGAACAAAAGTCCAGAAGAGTCAAGAGATGACAGGCTTCAAGCCTCGTCCTCAGTTTGCCTGCAGAAACATCGTCAGAATGGGATGAATCCTCCGTTTCTCAGAGGAAATTTGATTCAGGGTTTTAAAGGGGCGTCATGGTTGGTAGGACTGTTGCTTTTCTGAAAAAAATGGTTTTAGCTTCACTTTTAAATGCATTTTTACTGCATGTTTTTTGAAAATGTTTTCTATTTTGAGTGTCTTTATCATGTTTTCTGCTGATGACTATCAGAAAGACCTGAGTGCAGGTCAGCCAGTGGCGACGCAGAGGGGGGAATAAAGGGGGTCGTGGCCCCGCTTGAAAAATGCTGGTCATTCCCAAGAATCATGTTCGGTTCATACGAAGACATACAGAGTAATGTTCTTCAATCAAGACATAAATATAAAACCCAAATAAATACATACATGCACTCATGTATAGACACATTGCATGTTATTGTTTACGTACAGAAATTTTGCACATGCACACAACACATATCATACATCCATTTTATTGACTAAATGAAACCTGGAGATGTAGGTATTATTAGCGCAGTGCACAAAGGGAAGGATACTGCAGAAAAATCGTTGAAGAGCAACTCACTTGTATTCTTTTTTCTCACGCTTTGCGTCGGTTATGCTACATGCAAACTTGTTACCATAGCAACTGACTGACATCAGTTCCACTAACATATCAGGATTCATCATCCCAAAATAACACAAATTTACCACATAAAGAACAGAACATTCAGTCCATCTCAGGTTTATGTTATTAGGTTTGATGTTTATTTTACTATTATTAATAATAGTTAATAATAGTCTAATTATTAGACTATAGCTGTGTTAGCTGCTATAGTCTAACACAGCTAGCTAACACAGCGAGCTAACACAGCGATGGTTGACTAGCTAATTTAAACCCCTGCTCTACTGATGATCTGTCACAGTTGGTGTGATAAACCATAGTTGGTTTATTTTATTAACTGAACTGAAGCACATCTACCTGTTAAGGTTGTCATATTCAAGCTAGCATAAATTATCAACTTCCCTCTTCCTTGCTATTTTTTATACTTTGTCCTGACTTTGTTATATAGTTGTCGTAGTGTTAACAAGTAGTAGTAAAGGACTGTTTTTGTTTTATGCATCTTGGGTGCATTTAAGATTTAGCACATTATGTTGATAATTTGACAGCTGAAACCAACGCCAACCATCATCGGCTAGCAGTTTGTTTTTATTGATCCCTAAGGACAAATTGGAGAAATTGGATCCAAAGTGTTAAATATTACAAATATAGCCACAAGTGATTTATAACACAAGTGTTGAATATTCTTAGCCATTTTCTGATATATTATTTTGATCTTTGACATAAAAAGGTGTCGCTGTTAATTCATCTCAGTTTCCTGTTTGTTTATAGTCACAGTTCTGTTTTAACCATTTTCAGACGTTTAAAGCTCAGCTGTAGCAGTTCGTGATTGACGACCCTCGAATGCTGCTGGAAAAAAATGGAAAAGCTTTTTAGCAACAACAAAATGGATGTTTGGCTTTAGCCTGGATCCTGTACGCTGCGCTGAACAGCAGCCTAACGTCCCAATATAATTAGTCTAATTTATTATTTATGACTGGGAGCCAAAAGTCTTTGCGCTCCACTAAAGCCTAATATTCTCACAGGTTCACATCAGCAACATGTTGCCTTTTGTTTCAGGCTCTGTGCTCAGTCTGGTAGCCCCAGATAGAGACACTTCATAGAAAACGAAACGCTGCTTTTAATCAGCGCTGATTTGATTAACGCAACAACTTGATTCAACTCTCCTGTTGTACTATCAAGTCAAGTCTTGACTTTTTTAATGTGTTATAAACCAAAGAGATTCTGGTTTATCTGGTTCATCAGTTTGATCTCGTCTGGAAAAAAAACAGACAGACAAAAACATTTCAGAGCACAGAAGAAGTGATCAGATGGATTGATAACTGAGAATCGATACCAACAGTAAGTTTATGATCTAAAAACCTTCCTCAAACTACGATCAGACGCCAGTGGATGAGTAGAAGACGCATCGGACTGCAGTTTGTTTCACCCAGCTGGTTTAAAACCAGCTGTTACAGGTTGGGTGTCGTCCTTTTGCTCTCTGGAGGAACCAAAGAGTTCAGATAATAAGGGTGTGTCATTCCCAACAGCCATGTTCAATCTGCTGTAATCCAACTTCAGTCTGTTTGCCTAGTCAAAATAGTCCAGTTTGTTTGGGGAGGTGTGAATGCGTTATTGGACTATGGTCAGGCTACAGCCTCGGTCTGGGTTCATTTGAAGTGAATTCTGATGTGAATGCAATTTTGATTCCCAATCAAACCAAGTTAATCCAGATAGTTAAGTGGGAAACATCCTGAATCTCCAAGAGACCCAAAAACGGAGCAAAGTGGAACAAGGCCACATTTGACTCATGTAAAGATCTGATCTTTCCTTAAGTCAGATCTGACTTAAGGAAAGATCAGATCTGACTTGTGTAAAGGTCAGATTTGGCTTAAGGAAAGGTCTGGCTTTACTCATGGTGTTTTCACACCCAGGTAGAATCGGTTCAATTGGGGACCAAAGTTTAACATCTGTTTCATCTCCAGCTGCTGTGGTTCTTTCTCTTTCTCTGCGCTGAGTCAAAACCTGTTCCCCTCCTGGCCTGTGGGGGCGCTGCAGCCACGGAACCCCCACAGGAAAACTTCTAAAAAAGACACTGAGCACAACTTCCTTTCTTCACAAAATGTAAACAATAATTGGCTGGTGTCAGATTTTAGTGGTTGGAGTATTTCTCTCTTATCTCTGGTAAAAGACCATGAGTCATTTCTCCAGCTAGCGCTAGCCTAGCATGTTTGTTTTGGTTGCATTTACCCAGAATGCCCTGCTACGTAGTCCACTTCCTACTTTTGGACCGGTCTCTGGTCTGCTTGGTGTTCACATATGGATTCAAACCAAGACCAGAGTTTGATTAGGATTCACCTCCCCAACCGAACTGGACTTTCTAAACAAGCGGACTGGAGTTGGACTAAAGCGGCCTGAACTGGTCTGGTGTGAATGAAACATCCTCAGTCTGTAAACCGCCTCTGCTGTCGGCTGCATTTAGTGAATGAAACTCGTTTCCTGCTCCAGGTCGAGACGACCGTCGGCTCCTTTGCTTTTTAATAACCTTTGTTCCCGTTGCAGGATTAGTTTCTCCATCTTTGGCTCCTGGACCCAAAAGAAGCTGCTTCTGCCTCATTTTCTCCACTGACAGCTGCAGAGAAAAGTCCTTGGCTGTTTTTCTGTTTATCTCGTTAATACTTCCTCTCTTCTGTCAACGTGTTTCCCTGCTTCCCCTCCTCCTCCGTCAGAGTTGGAGAAATGAGTCACTCATGGACCCCGACTGCATCTTTCCAGCTTGTTAACTGGATAAAATAAACATCTGTGATTTGCAGGTTCTCTTTTCAGGTCGACCAGGATTCAGGCTGCAGCTTCAGGGGGATTCAACGGCGCAGACTGAGGGTTTCATTACGGCTGCTGAACGTTTCCCTGCAGAGGTGAAGCCAAACGGCCCCTTTAATTCTCACCTCAGCAGTTTCTGCTCCTAATCTGCTCTTCCCTCGATCCGGAGGATCAGCCGCACAATAATGCATTCAACCTCCGAATTACTGCAATTTCAGAAAATATCTCCAACAGGACATCCTGGGTTCAGAGTCTCACTGCAGGAAAAACATCAATAATATGAAGACTCTCTGACCGGAGGCCCCAGGGGTGTTCAGAGTGCGGTGCGGGGGCCAATTGTGGTCCTGCACTGTTTAAATTCAGGAAAAACACAAATCTGACCCGACAGAAATGGAAGTTATAGAGCCTCATAGAAAATATGAGTAATATTTAGATTTTATTTTGTGATACCTCGTAATGAATTTTGTATTTTCTTGCAAAATTCTAATGTTTTAAGACCAGGTTTCACCAACTCAAATGTAAGACTTTTTAAGACCCTTTTAAGACGATTGTTGATGGAATTTAAGACATGCGTCACAACAGGAATGTAAAACGGAGTATTGCAAAATAATACAGGTTTTCTGTAGGTTTTAATACCCTCACTTTTTGGAGATGCGTAGAAATAATTTATTTTGGCACACAAATATTTTTATTCAAAGATTTTGGCTCATGTAACAAAAAGTTTGGATACAACTAGTTTATGTTGTTAAGCTGACCTCATTTTCACAATATTTTGTTTTTCCAGCACCTCATTGGTTTAGATCAGTTCAGGTCATTCCTGTTTAACATATCAATCAATCAGTCAGTCAAATTTTATTTGTATAGCATATTTCAGCAGCAAGGCATTTCAAGGTGCTTTACATATTTAAAAAAAACTAAATAAAAAAAACAACATGTGACATTGAATAAACGGTAAGAAAGAGAGAAGAAAAGAAAAGAAAAAGATAAAAACATTAAATAAAAACATCCTAGACATCAAAACCGGCTCTCTAACCCTATTTTAACCATAAGCAACTCTAACCAGGTGGGTTTTAACTTGAGATTTAAAGGCTCTCAGTGTTTCAGCTGTTTTACAGTTTTCTGGAAGTTTGTTCCAAATTTGTAGTGCTAGAAGCTGAAAGCTGCTTCACCTCATTTGGTTCTGAGGATGCAGAGCAGAAACATAACCAGAAGATCAGAGGGGTCTAGACGGTTGGTACAACAAATAACAGATCTTTAAGGTCTTGTGGTGCTAAACCGTTCAGTGATTTATAAACTAACAGCAGTATTTTAAAGTCTATTCTCCGAGCTACAGTGAGCCAGTGGAGGGACTTTAAAACTGGTGTCATGTCTCCATCTTCCTAGTTTTAGTCAGAACAGCAGCAGCAGCAGCTTCTGGATCAGCTGCAGCTGTTTGATTGGTTTGTTAGTCAGACCTGTGAAGACGCTGTTGCAGTAATTAATGCGGCTAAAGATAAACGCATGGATGAGCTTCTCTACATCGAGACATCAGTCCTCTAATTCTGGAGATGTTCTTCAGGTGATAGAAGGCCGACTTTGTGACTGTCTGAATGTGACTCTGAAGGGTCAGGTCAGAGGTCAGAGGTCATCACTACTCCCAGGTTTCGGGCTGATTGCTGGTTTTCAGTTGTAATAACTGAAGCTGTGCATTGATTCTAGTTCGTTCCTCTTTAGGTCCAAAGATAATAGCTTCAGTTTTGTTTCTGTTAAGCTGGAGAAGGTTTTGGCACATCCACACATTGATCTGTTCTAAGAATCTATTTAGTGATTGGATGGGGTCAAAGGTCACCCGGTGACATCGTGATGTAGAGCTGTGTATCATCCACGTAGTTATGGTAAATGATCTTATTTCCTGTTATAAGCTGAGCCAGTTGGAGCATTTAAATATTGAAGAGAAGGGGTCCTAGGATTGAACCTTGAGGTTCCCCACATGTGACCTTTGACCTCTCTGATCAGAAGTTTCCAACTGAAACAAAGAAATCCCTTTCTTTCTTTTCAATCATAAATCTTCTCATCAGTTTTTCTATGAACATCTTGTGCTGCCTTCAGGATAACAGGACATCGGAGTATCATCGATTAAATTACACCCACATGGTATTTACAGTGTAAACCACATTCCTCTAAATGTCAGATTATATGGGACAGAAACATGGAGCTGCAGCAAGAAGTGAACAGAAACAATGAAGAGTAGAAGAGTCACCATCAATACAGTTCCAGTCATGTAGGTTTACAGTTAATTTAACCTCAAAAATAAAGAGTTGATTCTACAATTTCACATTTTTATTCTACAATCATATGTTACATTTCCACTTCTGATTAAAATTCACATAAATCCACCATGAAGCAGAACTAATGAGGGAAACAAGCTCTAAATATGATTAAATATCAGTTTTAATTTGATGAACAGGTTGAAATATTTAATGCAGGTTTAAACTGATCAATAAAGCAAGAAAAAGAAACAATCAGTAGAGAAGTGAAATAAACTCTGAGGTAAAACAATTTGATTTGACTTTATAACTAATCAGAAACTGAAGCAGAAAATAACTGACTTCCTGCTGAGGACGTTTCCAAGCTCTG
>CAEGAF010076195.1:0-20436 GCA_903067075.1 Micropoecilia bifurca
CATACATGTAAAAATCAAAGATTTTACCTGTGACAATATCTATAAACAAATTAGTACAAGTGTTTTATAGAGCATTTTTCCAGATGTTTTTCCAGAAGTGACCAGGTGTCACCTGGTCACCTGGACACCTGGACGCGTCACCTGTCTGTCTCAGGGCAGCACAGAGACACACACTAGAGAGGAACCACAGGCACAGGGAGAACATGCAGACAGACCCGGGAATCGAACCAGAACCTTCTGCTGCTGCAGCAGCTCTACCTGCCGCAGCAGCTCTACCTGCTGCAGCCCAAAGAAGTTAGAGAACCAGTCAGTCCAGACAGCAAAGCTAAATATTTCGCCTGAAAGTTAAGTTTTTAGCTTAATTAGTTGCTTAATGAGCTGCACAGTGGAGCAGTTGGTAGAGCTGCTGCCTGCAGCAAGAAGGTTCTGGGTTCGATTCCTGGTCTTTCTGCATAGAGTCTCATTGTTCTCACTGTTCATGGTGGGTTTTCTCCAGGTGCTCCGGTTTCCTCCAGTCCAAAAACATGACTGTCAGGTTGATTGGTCTGTCTAGATTGCCGCTAGGTGTGTGTGTGTGTGTGTGTGTGTGTGTGTTCATGCTGTGGCTAGGCTCGCTGGAGCCAGATGGCCACATGTTTGGCTTGAGCTCAGGAGACTTATTCTATCCGTGTTAAACCACAAGCAATTCACAGTGCCATCTGATGAGCGCAGAGAAATGATATCAAGTCAAAGACTCGGCAACACATGAATGGGGAGACATTGGATCTAACTGGTGGGAATGAGTTGTTTGGACAAAACTTTTAGGTTTGGCAGTTGTGACTCGAGTTGTTTGAACGCTCTCCAAATGGTAATGTAACTAAAAAAAAAAAAAAGGATAATGTGTGAGCATCTAATATGTTTTGCACAGCGACTAAAGCATCGATAGGTCATCAAGGAGAATTTGATGGATCCTCAAATATCAGGTTGGGACTTGAAAAGTCTGAAATTACAAACAAATCTGAAAGAAATGTTGAAACAAAGCTCCTTTTAGTCAATTGACAGCCCAGCAATGTTTTAGGTGTGGTATAATTGCGGTATGTCAGCTAATTAGGCAGCTTTGGTTACTCAACCCATGCTGCAAACAACTTGCAGAAGCTGCTGCTTTGCCATGATGTCATTTAAAGCTGCAGGGCAGATTTTTGCTTTTTGCACATCACAACATCAAGAGTTCTTTTTTACACAGCGGGTTACTTTGTCTGCTGCTGGTGTTTAGTTCTTTGACCCTTGCTGCTTGACCGACAAACACCTACTGGCAGTGACCATTCTCTGGACCAGCTCCTAGTTTTTTGCTCTGTGCCGTCTCCATGTCCCAGTTACGATTGATCAACAGCTGACTAATGAAAGTCAGGCCACTAATTCCCGCTCACAGAGTAAAATGTCATAAGAGGATCTGGTTTTGTGCATTCATACAAAAAAGTCCAGTAAATTATGTATAATTTGTTTTCTTTTGCTAGAGTTCTGTTTTATTGGTGATTTGGCTTCAGACCAGTTTCAGTATTAAGTGGTCAGCATGAAGTGCTTTATTGTATGGTCTAAATTTATATGCATGGGTGTACAGACTCATGTGAGAAGGAAAAAGTTCATCCTGTATAGTCTGAAAAACCCTGGAAAAGTGCAAAATTTGATTTGAGTATTAAACAGATTCATAAAAAGAGGATGATCAAAAAGGAAAATGGAAACTGTTTGAATTTGTAAACTTTTTAATCAGTCCCATTTTTCTAATGTTCCTTCCTTCCTTTCTTTCTTTCTTTTTCCCCCCTTCCTTCCTTCCTTCTTTCCTTCTTTCCTTCCTTCCTTCTTTCCTTCCTTCTTCCTTCCTTCTTCCTTCCTTCCTTCCTTCTTTCCATCCATCCATTCATTCATCCATCCATCCATCCTTTCTTGCTTCCTTCCTTCCTTCCTTCCTTCCTTCCTTCCTTCCTTCCTTCCATCTGTGTAAGGTGATGAGTAAATGCTTGAGTCATCCATAAAAATATTGTAAAAGATCAAAATGGTTAAGTCTCCATTTCTTTTTGACTTCAGTGATTAATTATGGAGAAATGAAGCATCTCCGGATGCTTTATGCCCAGATTTACAGTTACAATTTAATGGGAAACCAGGGGCTTTCCTCACTCCATGGACAGTTTTATTCAAAAAAGTGAAACTGATTGATTAGGCTGATTAAAGTCGAGTAACGACTTTAATTAGTCTGATGCCACTCATTACACTAACTGAGATATGTCAAGCTTTTGATGGTTTCAGCTTTGAGCTAATAAAAATTCACAATTATTTTTGCAACACCGTCTAAAAGTGATAATAATCTAAATAATATAACTTTGTAAAACCCAATGTATGTTGTGGTTACACAATCATTGTGTAGACTGATGACTAAGGATGTGACAATATAAAAATTTGAATTCTATATCAATATCCAATACGAATATTACTACTTTGGCCAATAACAGATATTTACCAATATTATGCATATTATATATTGGATGGGTAGCTTATGCATTCAAAACAAAACAAAAATAGAAATAAAAAAAAAACATAAGAGTTTTTGTGCAGAAAACAATTAAGACAAATGATTCAATGTGTAGAGGTGAATTAATTGGATCCCTTTCTTGATAGCTTGGTTTGAATTAAATAAAAACTTTCAGATTTTCACACAGCCTTTGCCACCTCTAAAGAAAACCTTTCCAGGATGTCAGAATAAAATCTGTCGTGACTCTCTTTCAGTCCCTGCGCATGCATGCATGCATGTGTTTGTTTCTTTGCTCTGCCGTGAAAAGCAAGCTCCTCACTCCCCCTTCCCTTTCTGACGGTCTTGTCATTCTCTTGAAAGCAATGAAATGATTGGCAAATCAGTGGCCGTCACACCCAAACCATTTAGAGTCCAGCTTTTCACACAGTTATTTCACACGCCCGGGAGGGACCTCGAGGCTCAGAAAAGGAGATTGAAAATGGGTTTGTTTTAAGGGTAAGAAGAAAAGAACAACACTTTTTATGAGTCAAAGGGGCTGGTGACTGGGATTTGTATGCCATGGGGAAATACATTAACATAATACCATACAAAGTAATTCAGTCGGAGTGAGGCCTGCATGCTTTTGTCACAACTAAGATTTATCTTTAAGGTTTAAGGTTGACCGGTTTCAGAAGGAATTCTTTTGATACAACTCTTTACAATGAGACTGAGTAGCCATGTAACTAATTATGCTGGTGGTGACACTGATTAACTATAAACCATTATTAACAGAACTTATGTGTACTGGTAACAACCCAGAGCTCAGTTTTACCCTAATTGTCACGTCTTAAATAACGCCCCACCGATGGTTTATACAGCATTCGATGTTTCATTAGTGTAATAGCTCTATGTGAGTGATTTACTAATATAGTTTTATTCTTGTGTCTTGCTAAGTGAAGAACCACACAAACACACACCTTTATAAATGTGTTTAACCTGGTTTTGTTGCATTAGGTGTCCCTCTCTACCTGTCTATTAAAACGTGATCTGTTGAGATCTCAGCACAATTAAATCCATTCTATAAATTGTTGGGAAAATCATCCCCCCGGCAAGGAAAGTGTTGCTTGTCAAGAATGAATCAATAGCCCAAAATAAACACCTGTAATTAAAATCCTCTGTGTGTCTGAGATTAATTGAAAAAGAGACTAACTTTTTCCTGTGAACACAAAATCAAATACTTTGGCTCGAAATATGTTTGGCTCTAGGATTAATTTGACAAGTATGAGGAAAAATCTCAATAGAATTAAATGAAAAAGGAAATTTATCAGAACACAGCTTAAAAACAAACAAAAAAAACAAAACAAAGCTTGGTCCTCTGGTGTGAAGACCTTTCTATGATTAATGTGATGGTTAGCTACAGGGAGTTTGGGGTTATGGGATCAGGCCTAAGGTCAAGGGCACAGCCATGGGAATTAAGCAGTTTCTGCATTTAGTTTGTTAGTGAACTGCTCTGTTTTTTAACCATTGTTGATGCAAAACGTTGCATTCTGGTTGACAAAGTTCTGTGTGTCCCAACATTTTTAGCCAACACATTGTATTTTTGTAGTATTTTAGTGGACATGTCAACTGATGACACAAACAGACTACCAAAATGAATGACTTGCTACTCTGACAGAATTATTATCTGAAAGGTACAGAAAGGTGTTTTTTTATCCCTCTTCTAACCACATGCAAAAGTAAGGAAGGAAGAGTTGAACTACCAAAGAAATCCACCAAAATCCCTTAGGAAAGTTATTGAAAATGGTCATGAGTTGAACTTGAATCACATTTTGACAAGCATAATATTCAAAATAATTTGCCAGCTAATATATGTACTTTCATTTTCTGATTATTGAGCACCAAGGACAGCAGAATGTTGCATTTATTTAAAACAAATAAATCTGAGATTAAAATTTTTAATCAATCCAGAGAAAATGGGAAACTGATGTTACAGATGTCAGTGCATGATAATAGATAGAAGCAACTATTTCCAGACAGAGATCGCCATAGTTACATCACAGCAAATTAGCTTGTTATACAGAATCACCAGTTGAAATTCCCGTAATTTAACAAGCCCACAAACATGCAGCTTATTTCTAAATCTTGAACACAGCAAACCTTTTTGATCATCATTTTCATCTGTTTTTATGCTGCTACGTGCCATGAAATATGACTTTGTTTGCCCTTTTTATGGAGTTTTAGACCACAGTCTGTTTTCTCTGTGTTTCAAATTACTTTGCCTTCCTGTTGACGTTCTCTTCGTTACTGAGGTTATCATGTTTTTGTCTTTCTTTTGAGTTATTTGTCTTTCTTTCATAGCAAATTGGTATTCATGATATTTGTTTTCAGCCAAACGAGTGCTAATCGATCTTTTTAAAAATCATTTTAGTAAACATTTAATCTTGTTAAATGTTACTCAACATTAATCATATCAATTAGAAATCTTTTAAATTTCCAGAAAATGCAAGGCATGCTATTAAGAATAGAATGATTCACAAAATAAAAATAAAGTTCTCTTTGTTTTTCAAAGAGACTTTTGAAAAACAAACTTTGAAAAACAAGTTCTTCAATTCAGTGCTTTCTATCATACACCTCAAATCGTCCTTCTGTATGGCCACTGTGTTTCAGACATATTTACTAGCACACCACATAGTTTCATATCCTGCTTTATTTCAATGGGTCCAAAACTAATACAAATAAAATCGGAAAATTGTTTAACATGCTAAAACAATTAAACGAGGTGTGCTAAAGAAGGGAAATATCTAAAACACACAAGAAATAAGAAACACGGTAGCAGGGAGACGTTTCTATAAATCTGGTCCAACTCAAGAGAGATTCACACCATGGATGTGCAGATGATAAATCTGCCAGACATCCTTGATGTTATTAAATCAATTTGAATTAAAATTTCTGAGAAATTATTTCAGACACCTTCTTGAATCTTTGCTATAAAGCATATGGGAGGTTCTGAAGGCAAACTGTGGCCAGTCCATACTTTCTCCATACTCATACTTTCTGCTGAATGTTTGTGCAAATGCCTAAATAACCAAAGCTAACTTCCCTCACCAAATGTCACTAGAAATATTCTGTCTACTTCAAATCAATACAGCAGGTTTTCACGCCCCCAAGGAAAAAAACAATGTACACTAATTCCTTCAGACAGCTGAAAAAATGTCCAACTTGTTCACTGTGTAGGAGAATTCCTGTCTTTATTAAAATGAGATTTGCTTGGCTTATGCTCTGCCATGAGGAGGATTACAATGTCAGACAGGAGAGTCAGTCTAAAAACCTCTCTGGGCCTGACTTGTAGCTCCTCTAGCTAACACGCCTCGGCTCGCAACCCTTAATCCGAACAGTTCAATATTGATTTATTGACACTGAGCCACCAATCAAGTATAATTACATTCCACACTGTATTATGGCAACAGTCTCTCTCTGCTGTGTGTGAAACCCAAGAGTGAGACTTGTGGGCTCCGCTGAAAGTAATATATGCACAGAGATGCGTGCTTTGGATTTTTCAAGGCTTTGATAAAGTGCAGTACAATGGGGTGAGTGGAGCGGAGGGACCAGCAGCAGCTGCTGTGTGTTTGGTATGTGTACTATCCATTACAATAGTTTGTATAGATTTTACTGTGCTGTTTCAACATTCTTTCTGGAGCGACAACAGGAGGTTAAACTGTATAATTATTCAATCTGCACTTTTATGAACACAGCAACATTCACATTCCGGTTGGTTTGCATGTAATCAGCGTTGTCAAGTTTTCAAACAAACTTGTAATTCCTACAAATTGGCTAGCATAAAGGTATACTTCAAAGGTAAACCAGTAAAATGTTGTAAGATGTAGCTCTTTGAGGAGTAACACTATCTTAACAAAGTGGTGCATATGAGGAGGAAATAAAAGTGTAAACTAATCGCCCCGAGAATCATTGTCTTTCAATTCACAATTTTCAATGGACAACGGGAGATCAGAGACTTTAAAGCTAAGAAAAAAACAATCTGAGTTTTTTGTCGAGGAAAACCATTTACAGATTCATGCAGTTGAAATAAAAGCAGTGACTTTGATAAGTTTTAACAAGTCTTTTTCAACACTATTAATTTAAATCAGCATCACGCATGCCGCCCCATCTTCCTAATACTTGGAAAGTGCAGGAAATAAATGAATGTGAGAAGATTTGATTTTCGTATTTCTGACTGAACCCTAATGAGGAACTAACCCACATACAAAGGCACATTCTCCAGCAGTTACATTGTTTTAGCTGTCGTTTCACATGTACAGTTTGATTAATAACTCACAGTTGGACTGTGCTAAATTGAAAGAACGTAATAAATATTCTTGATAAAATTTCAAATCGCTACCATTAAAAAGTTATCAGACTTATAATTGCTCCAGGTTTCAGGTTAAAACAGTCTGGACATGTGTTGTCCTTAATCTAAACCAAACAGAAAGTATCGGATATGTCATGAACAACTGGTGCCAGGGCTTGCTTAGCACCAGTTCTTTGTGTTTCCGCATTTGTAAGCTGTAGTTCTGGCCTGGACAACTTGACTCTTTCTGAGCGCCATTTTGAAACTGCGCCCGAGGAAAGAACTGCGTAGGGAGAGACGCGTTCAAAATGCTGAGAGTGCCATGTTTACATTTTGTTTTTGATCAGCATAATTTAAGGCAGAAAACGGTTAAGAAACTGGACTTTACCACCATCAAAAAAATGTCAAATTACCATTAAAATAACCCAAACTGGTCTCTAATCTTCCCACTGTTTGTTTTAATATCACATTATGGAATATGTTAAGCAGGATTGGGATATTTAAATAAGATTCATTACATGGAATAACATGTAAAATAAAATTATTACTCCACTTTCATTCTTAGATTCCTCTTAGATCCCTGTAGGGCATTTGCCGAATACCTTTACAACCCATCGGTTCGCATTAACACACAGACTGACTTTACGGTTTTGACTGTTTTTGACAATCTAATTCCAGTGAGAGCTACATTTCTCATTACCTAAGCAGTGCAGAGACTTTTATCACACATGGACACACAGCGGCATGTGACTGTATCGCTAGCTTTTAGATCTGCTTCTCCTGTGTTCTGACTCGGTGCCAGACGCCGTGAAATTAGATTATTATCTGTGAAATGATAAGCCCTCTTCCTTCTCCTTGTGATCCAGACAGGAAAGATTTGGGTCAAATGTAGACGCTGAGAAAGTGCTGGAGGCCAAAGCGGCACCTCTAAGGGGGGGGGAAACTAAAGTCTTCAACCTCATTAGGTAAATCTTAATTTGTTTCCTGAAGCCTGTATCTGAGATGGAGAGCAGTGAACCCAGGGATCCCTCTTCCTGCTTGAAATACTCTCATAAATGAGCCCAGGTTAAACAAACATTCAGGGTGTGAATTGTCATCTTTACCCCCTGGCTGCTGATTTCTCTTGCTCTGAGCACTCAGCAGCAGATGCCTGGCTGTGCGAATGGTGGGATTCCCTGCATACTTTTGCTCTCAGCAGTTGAGGTGCATGCAGAGGTCACAGGGACACACCAGGAACGTAATGTACGCCTGTTCCTGAAATTCATAAACACCAATATATCTCAAACAGTTGGAATATTGTGTAAAAGTGCAAAATTTCTTGCTGGTTATCTCAAAAAGTCAAATTTATATCGTTAATGGAATCATCACATGTAGAGCGATGTATTCCAAGCCTTTGTTTCCTGTAATTTTGAAAATGATGGCTTACAGATAATGAAAATTCAAAATCCAGTGTCTCAGAATATTAGCATTTAGTGAAAAAAAGTCATTATTGGAATCTTATGGTGTTACACACTAATCAGCTAATTAACTCTAAACACCTGCCAAGGTTTAAACGGTCTCTTGTTCTGTAGTCTTTAGCCTATACGATCATATGGAAGATCATATGAACAGAAAATTGAGTTGAAGGATAATGTGCAGATGGAAAAGGTGTTAAAAACAACAATGAAAACTTTGAGAGCATTGTCAAATAAAATCTATTCAGAAGAGCCACTGCACACAGATGAATGCTACACGTGAGGTACAAACATTGCAATCCCTGCAATCCACTTTGTTTGAAGTCCAGTGTGAAGTTTGGGTTGCCATGTCATCCGCTGGTGAGGGTTCACTGTGTTTTCTGAATCTGAGTCAGCTGTTTAGCATTGAAATCTGGAGCTCTTTCTGCTTCTCTCTGCTGCATAGATGTATAAAAGATTATTTTATTTTGCAGTAGGACTTGGACCTGCCCACACTACCAAAGAAACCAGAAGCTGGTTCAGTGATCATGGTGTTCCTTTTCTTGATTGACCAGGAAACTCACCTGACCTGAACCCCACAGAAAATCTATGAGATCTTCTCAAGAGGAAGATGAGAGACACCAGAACCAACAAGGCAGCTACCAAATAAATCTGGGCTTCCATTACACATCAGCAAAACGACAGGGTGATCGTCCCCATGGCACCGTGCACTGATGCAGTGATTCATGGTATCGACTGCAAAAAATTCAAATACTGTACTATTCGGGCGCCTCATTTGATTTTTCTAATTGTCATATTAAAATTTTCTGACACACTGAAGTTTGGGTTTTCTTGGTAAGCCGCAGTCACTAAAATTGCAAACAACAAAAGCATGAAATATTTTACTTAGTGTAACTTAATCTCTATAAAATGATCATTTTTATTTCTAAATTAAGAGGCAAGAAATACTGCACAACATTCTCCATTTTGTTAGATGTACTAGTTACAGTACTTTGCCTGTTTGGACTGGTAGGGTAATCTTTTGTGGGTGAGACTGATAAGGTGACTATGCAGCGAAGTGGGCCAAAGGTTCTTTGTCCTTATTTGTTTCAACCCTGGTCAGATGTGACCTCTGGACACCCTCTTCTTAGATCTTGAAGTGAGCTCAGTGGAGGTGGGGGGCCTGCATTAATTAGCGTGAACAATAACACACAATTGGTTACAGTTAAATTAGCTGAAACTCTTCTAATAAAGCAGGGAATGCACCAAGTGGCTCAGTGAAGCACTCAGTTTGGGTAATGATACACATGCTTTGATGTTTAATGAAAGGCATCGCTGGCTGTTCACTCTGCTCACTTCACTGCCTGCTTGATGGCCGTTACGCATAACACATAATGATAGGCATGAGCAAGACGTGCGCATAGAAAACAAGCACAAATATTACACAAATTATATAAAATAGGCCACAACACGAAAATTAAATTGTCTTGTGTATTAGCAGAACAGAGTCAAAGTAGATTGACACAATCTCATAAACATTAATTTGGAATATTTTATTGCTTTTTGCAAAACAGATATCAGCATGGTTAGGAGGCCCAGAACAAAAACAATAACAAGAAACCCCTTTCTCTTCGCTTCATTCAGTACAGGAACTATCTTTCCCCAAAATCCCTGTAAAAACAATGTTGATCTTCTTTTTGGATGTATTTTTTTCTACAATAATTTGCACCATATTTTAGTTTGCCAACTTCATGCACTGTTGCCTCACTCAATGTTTCCTTGTGGACACAGTCAAACAGCTCAGCGGCACCTGTTTAAGTAGTGACCTAGATGCAATGGGGATGTGATCACATTGAATCTGGCCTGACGATCATTTCCACTCAACCCGCAGAGGCTGTTTGGTCGGGTGTTCTCCCTGAAGTGCTGATTGATTGCAGCTCTGTCTGTATTTACTGTTGCGGAGCTGATTCCAGCATTATTAAAAGAAGCAAGCGGTCTCCAGGCCTCTGCGCAGCAGCCTCCAGTGAGCACTTATTTTGTTGCTGCTCTCAGCTCCTCGGCATTTTCCAACCGGCTCAATCTTCTTTCCATTAGGTTTCTATTCTCTTTTTTACTCAATCCATTAGATGCAAGATGAAATGTCTGAACAGAAAGCACTCGGTTGCATTAAACTGTTTTATATTACCGTTTATGCGTTTCTAAAAGTTGTTGTCGCCTCTGAATGCAGGACATGCTAAGAATAAAACAAAGTACCTCGTCTTGGCAAAGTTTGTTGGCGCTAACGTAATTGCTCAGCCCCCCTACAGCCTCATGTCTGAGGGGCTCGGTTAGACTTTGCTTTCCAGTACTTCTTTGAATTCCTTAAACTCAGAGATTATGGCAATTGCATTAGAGCTTTTCTCATTTACAAGTTAAATCATTTCCTCTGTTAAGTGAGGCATTTTAATGCGCAAATACTGCCTGCACTCTGCAATTTTATGTAGTGCAAGACAAAGGCAAGTCAAAGACAAAGGTCTCACTCACAGCAAAAATAGTCAACCAGAAATTTATATCTTATTTCAGCAGCAATCTTCAATTAGAACAAGGGTGTCAGGGGAGGACTGGCCTCTATGTCTTCTGATTGGTGAAGTTGAATGATTTCCATTCCTGACACATCTGTTTGTGGTTACAGTGCCTGGCACCAAAACTATTTTCTACCCTTGGTTATTCTTTTACTTTGGTGCTGAAGGGGCTTTGTTATAAAATGGCTTGTAAAACAGCGTTCAGTATTGTAAGCAATTATTGCTTTATGAGTCAACGAGTCAATAGTAAGCAAACTGAGTCTGAGCGTATATTTATAACCTACAGTGACCTGTACCATATTCACAGTATGTGACCAGAATCGGATTCAGAAATCCTGCACATTTTCATCAGTGGTTAGGATGTTTACCATGTCGGGGTTTAAAACTGTACAAATTACACATTTAAACATTCAACCTATCTTGTAAATCATGTTTATAGTATTAGGAATATTTTAACGACCTTACCTCATTATGGGGAAATATGAGTGAAGTTTGTTATGTGGAAAAAAAAAGCAGTGTGCTTGGCTGAGTAATGAAAGAACATAAAATTGTTCAGCTGTTTGGAAAAATAGAAACACTTTTTAAAAGTGAAATCTAGAAGCAACAAGTTTTAAACGGTAAAAGTTTGACTCTTGCGCTTCTGCACATATGACAAAACTATAAAGGTGCAAAGCAGTTTGCTCATTAAAAAAACAATGTGTGGAACAGGGTCTTTTTCTCCTTAAAGCCTTTATTTTTAAACTGAGTACAATGCTTATAGGGTATTTGGTCTAAATTTATAGAAAAATTGGTAATTATATTCGTAAGTTGTGTACCTGCACCAATGGGTAACTGATGCTGGTCAATTTGTCCCTTTGCCAATTCCTACTGACATTTTCTTTACCCATAATCAATTTGTTCTCTTTACATGTACTCCTTCATTATGTAATATGTCAAATCTTGTGATCCGGAAACAATGAATGTGTGTAGCATTAAGATTTTTCCATTTTAGATCAGTAAGTAGAACCACATTTCTTCATAGTCAGGATTTACTTCCATAGGCTTTTCACATTAGTTTAAAAATGTTGGTCCATTCTTCCTAACAAGGTGTTTTTCCAACTGGCTCACAAATGTTTTCAGCTCTGCCTGCAAAATGTCTTCAGTATTGAAGAAAGAACTTTGCTGTTCTGATCTGATTTAATCTGATTTGATGCTAGAAAAAGGCTTTGTCTTTTTTCTTTGTGAATGTGGCCCTCTGAAGCACTGTGCATCTGGAAATATTGTGTTGTTTTCTTCCAAATAAAGATGCTTGTTGAAGAAGAAAATAAACTGTTTATGAGCTTAATATTGTTTGTGCAATGACAAGTTAGTTTTTTTTTCCTCTGAGGAAAAATTCATATGATAAAATATTTTATATGTTGCTTTCAGAAGTTCCTTATTCTATTAAAACATCATATCGGTGCTTATCTCTCCTAACATATTGAAAGAAAGAGGAAAACATTGTGTTTGATCAGCAGTCTGTGTAAGGTGGAGTTTTTGTACATCTGAAAACAAGACCAGAGAGACTTTTATAAAATTTTGTTACAAATACGTGCTTGTAAAATTTATATAGCGGCCTGGCCAGCAGATGTACTTAGATCAGCATAAGCAAGGCAGCAATGTCCAACAAGTTGCAAGCACAGCTGAAGTCACACAGCCCACAACAAATTATGGCCTTATACAGACTAAATGGTGCTTGACAGCTTTTTAGGATCATGCAGATGCATTTCTATTAAGAAAGGGATTCTTTCATTGGGTTTCCTTGTGCATCAGATGAGCCAAGAGACTCACAATGCAGGAATCATGTGTTGGTTGTGATGGTGGTGTGTCGTCTGATCGAGGTTGTTCTGAACTAAACACGCAGATGTGAAGTAAATTATCTGGAAATCCTTGGCATAGAGCTTGAGTGAGGTTAAGAAATGATGTGGGAAGAAAAAAAATAGACAGAAAAGCATCTGGCTAAAGTTTGACCACAAGTTAGCCACTGTCTCCGACTTCAACCATGGCTATTTATCTATTCAGAAATTGAACTTTCAAATGTGATCTGCTGCAGTGCTCAGTTATGTAAGTTAAACAACTTAATGCCCAGAGATAATTGAGCAAAAGCAAAATTGAACCAAACTGCATTTGTTCAGTGGTCATAATTGCCCAGTATCAAAATCTGTTATGTATTTCTGATAATGCATTTCACATTTAACCAATGACACCAATATCCTGACTATGTAATGTTGTTTACGCAGACTTGCAGACTTGCAGACTAGCAGACTTTTATGTTGTCCATTTCTCTATTTAATAAAATAACGATTCTGTTGCTTTATTAGTCTTATTGTCTTATGTTCCAGCTCCTGCTAGCTATTTAGGTTGCGTAAGTCTTCAGTTTTTCATTCTTACTTTTTTAGTGCCACACAGAAACTGGTGGAAGCAAAACATGTGATCGGAAGGATAACATTCTGATATACGCTGGAGCTCTCGCTTCATGTCTCTTCTCATGTACCTTAGGCCAAAGATTTACATCCAAAAAATAATTATCAGTTTTTTTCATTAACATATCACTTTCATGATATGTCGAGTCCACATGAACTCATATTTAAGTGCCGGAGCTGTGCTGTAAATTTCATCTGTGACGGTTTTGTGATTAGACAATGGGTGGTGGCTTTGTCACATACACGCCATGGGGACATCTGCACTATGAGGGATTGTTTCGACACACAAAGGCTTAGTGTTTTAACCTCTGGACAGAGTGAAGCTCAACCAAAATGCAGTCCCTTGGAGAGTGGGGCTGGTTGCCAACAAAACTAAGGTCATGTCACCTCTCCTCTAAAGCATAACAGAGCACATCTCAGTTTATTTGAACTTTTCTTCAAACAATGCTACCAATGGAAATTTATCATTCTATGTGAAATCTATAGGGCCTAGCATAATATGAATTTATAGCTGTGAATAGATGAAGCCTCCCCAGATTTTTAATGTTTCATATAATCCAAGGTGTCCCTTATTGCAGTTTTATCTTTAATAGGTCATTCACAGATCATTGTAGTGGAGAAAGTTATAGTATTTGCTGGCAGAAACTTGACTTTAATATCTTACTTGAATATTTTGATATGGTTCAATTTTACTGAAGAAATGAAAAGGTGTCTTAAAGAAAAATTTTGAGATGACTCTGACTACCTTGATTTTGGTCCATCTACTTTTGCTCTTCATTTAAAACTGCATTATTTGGGAAACCTTTTCAACAAAAACACTATACTGATGTTATCCAGTAAGAGCCACAGTTTAGAATTATACTCTGAGTCCCTCCTGGATGGCAGAGCTTCTCACCCAATCTCTAAAGGAGAACCCAAACACCTTGAGCAGAAAACTCATTTTGACCACGAGTATTCACAATCTTGTTCTTTGTGTCATTCCCCAAAGCTGGTTGCCAAAGACATTTTACGCCAGTTGCCCAGACTATCAGCCCTCTTTTCACCTCGACAGATCCATACGTTGCCCGCTCCACTGCAGACGCAGCGCCAATCCGCCTGTCAATCACCAGCTCCATTTTTCTGTCATTCGTAAGCAAAACCCCAAGACATTTAAGCGCCTCTACTTGGGGCAGGACCTCTTCCCCGACCTGGACAAGGCATGCTGCCCTTTCTCTGGCTCAAGACTGTACTGCAGTCTTGGATTTAGAGACCTTGATCCTCATCCGGGCTGCTCCTCACCACGCTGGAAACTGGATGTTTGAAGGGAGCAACTGTGTTGGTTTATGACACCAAGAGACCTTGACAAAACATTGGAATGTGTTCATGCTTATGGTGCTTCCGCACTTAAATATTTCCTCAAATTGAAAAGCCTTGCTAGATTGCAGAAAGTGCATTTTTATATGTTGTATCATGGGTTTGTGCAAACCCAGGAAGTTAATACTCCTTCAAAGCATTATGGAAGCCAAAGACCTTGTAGTTGTTTCCTTTTTTGTTATAGATGCTGGTTTATTTAAATCCCAAAGTGGGAAAAAAAAACAAGTAAATCAGGAAAAACAATAAAATACAAATTTTAGACATGTATTGAAACCTGCAGGTGTGAAACAAAGAAAGGCTAAAGTCACACAAAACAATTAGGTCAGAAGTCAAACTGACTTTGGAAACTTGGTGGTCCAGCAGGCAGGCTGGAGGTTTCTCATGTCTTAAAGGTCAGCTCTATTTGCTTAGGAATACAGCTTGTCAAATTGCATTTGTGGATCATAGAAAATGGTTTTAGATGTGCACAATAAAAAAACAACAACAAAGAAACACCTGAGCATGTCATAGGTTGTTTGTGAGTCACTGAGCTGTGTGACTTTGAGACTAACAACAGGCCTGCAGGACACATCTTAACACGTGACTTTGATATTTCAGCAGCGATGAATTGGATGCTGTCAAAAAGAGTCATCTGACCTATGACACACAAAGTCAACAGCAGAGTGAAAGCATTGGAAGCAAAAAGAACCCATTTGGAATTCCTGCATTCCAGGATTCCTGGGCTCCCTGCAGTGACTGCGAAGCTGCAGGAAACAGATTGGCTCAAAGTGACCGGATGGAGCAAAGTTGACTTCCTCAGACGATGTGCATCTATGCAAATGAGGGAGCGTGAAAACTTTCTGAAAAGTTCAATGTATAAGTTCCACAATTCGCAGTTATGCTAGGGTCGCTTATCCCAGTTTTCAACCGAGAACATATTTGTTGAAAATTGTTTCGGTTTTAAACATCTGCTTGGGTGTTTCCCATGGCAGCAGTTCAGTTCTTGGGAGCTTTTCCTGGCAAAACTTAGAAATAACTGTGTAACCAATGGAGATGAATCTGTATGTTAAGGACTCAGATCAAAACAAATACCAATAACACATTTTTGTAACATGAAAAATTATTGCTTAGCAGAATTACAAAATACATGTGAGTTTAGGTGTTTGTCTCTTTTACCCTTTATATCTAAAGTTTGATGTTTTGTTTCAGTCACTCCATCCTTTTTTAGAGCCACTCACTTTATGCTGCTGTGATAGTATTGTACAAAAAGTGTACAATACCATTCAGCCGCCCCTGATGTAACTCCACCCTGGGTGGTGAACCGCTCCCATGTCTCCCTTGTTAAAACTGCATTAGGCATAAAATAATAGTCTGCTAACAGACTAACAGCACAGTCTGTTTAGCAAATTTCAGAGGTTGCCCTATGGCTTTAATTGTGCTGATATTTCCTTTTATTTGAGGAATCTACCAAGCATATGGGGGCATTATGTGAGTAAAAGTATTTCTGAGTGTTGGCGAGACATGAAACACAGTACAGTATGAGGGATGAAATGAGAAACACTAAACTAGCTGTAAATTCAGAGCAGGGATTGAATCCAGCGTGAAAGATCACAGAGTTTAGCACAGTCACGTTTGTCTGGGATTACTGTGTCATCTTTCATACACCCTAGAAGGGTGCACTTTGAAAAATTAGATTTGTGAAATATTGTGTTTGAAATTAAGTGTGAAAAATGTTTAGTAAATAGCAGAAATCTGTTCCAGTTAGGGAGAGGTTGTCTTTTCTAGCGAGCATTAAGATCACAAGTTTTTGAATCATCACTCCTGGGTGGATCCCGATAGCATAGTTCTTGCAAAAACACTGAAAATCACTAAACACATTTCTTACTGCCTTTATTTCCTCAAAATATTATTGTAAGGATTGCTGATGTCTCAGAAAGTTTATTCAGAATCAATATAATTATGTTAACCTTTGTGTTCAGACATGCGTTGTAACAATCACAAATTTTAGCCAAGGGGAAGATGTCTCTCCAAACCTTAATAAAAGCTTGCCAATTTTTTTTCTCTCACTAATTTAATTTTTCATCTGAAAAGGTCACTCAAAAAGGGCTAAAGGGGCAAAGACATGTCCAAATACCACCATCATCACTTGAGGCTCCAGGTGTCAGGCCATGTTAGTGTCAGCGACCTGCACTACACACATCTGTCCCCTTGCATTAGGCTCCACAGCGAACCCAGGGCTTCCCAGGCCTCAGACAGGCCACACCTGGTTTAACCTGTCCACAGATGTTGAGTCTGTTTGGGTGAAGCTTGGGAGGAAAGCTGCTGGGATTAGACTAATTGACTGGCTGAATCCCAATGTTTAATTTTCACAGTCTAGTATCCTTCAGCTGATGGCTGAGAGAATTAACACACTTTTATTCTCCCCCCCCCAAAAAAGAGAAAGAAAACCATGCCTTTAATATAACTGCGTCTGGTTTTTAATACTGTTGCTTGTGTATTTATGAATGAAACATTTTTTTATGCTGAAAAATGAAATTAATCCTTCTCTTTTTATGGGACTGAATGTTTCTAAATAAACAGGGATTTGCGAGTGTTTATATCCCGTCTAGATTTTTTAGCATTTTGTCACAATACATCCACACATTTTGATATGTTTTATTTGAATTTAATGTATTAACAAGCACAGGGTAGTGCAAAATGACAAAATACAACATTTTTAATTTTGCATCTAGTCATCTTCAGAGGTCTCCCATATTACTGAGAATGTTAAATGAAGGCCTCAGATTAATCATTAATCAACAAGCAGCATCCAGAAAACCAACAACCTGAGCAGACGGGTCAGGCATAAAGTGGAAAAGTTCAAAGCAGAAAATATATAAGGTCACCCATGGACAAGATCTGATGGATTTGGAAAACTTTTCCAAGATAAAAACAGATTGAATAATCGAACTAACTGCACAAAGATTGTTACACCAGAGCCTCATACTCATAAGGAGAAAGGTTGGTAGTTTGGGTGTGAGCATCTAACATGGTGGGATGAAGCTTTCAGCTTGCAGGACAACTATGTGGTGATAGTTTCAACCATAGTCAAGTCAGAATGTGGGACCAAGAAGACTGAATGCTAACATTAATATGTTTCAGTAAAGTATTAGTTTAAGGGTGTGCAAACTTATGAAAGTATGTTACTCCCCCACCGGACCCCCCATTTTTTAAAATGTGAACTGAACAGGATAACAAGAAACGTTTTGAAGCATTTTATCATCAGATTTTAACAGAGGAGGTGAACACTTTTGAGGTCCCCTGTACGGTTAGATGAAGTTCTCTGCCTCTCCACCGCGACCCCTCATTACCTGCTCTTCGCTGTATAGATTAGTGTGGAGCTCAGGACAGGTCAGACATCATCCAAACAGAGCAGATCGTTGATCTCCTGGGCTCTAATGGGTTCCAGCTGCCCCTTCCCTCATTTTCTCACGAGAGCTACACATCCCAGATGTCTCACGCTGGCTGGCCGGGCAAGCTCTCAGCTGGCTTAAAGCAAAGGACAAGAGAGTAGTGAAAAAAAATGTGAAAAAAAAGAACGGAGCTGAAATAAAAACGGAGGTGCCAGTAAAACTTTATGCGTTCTGCCGGTCTGTCACACAATAGAGATCTGGTTTATCCGCTTCAACTAGGAACAAATTAAACACAGAACACGCAAATACAGCAAATAAGCTGTATTTGTTACAATATCTGCCAAGCGTCTTTCAGAAATGGAGAACATTTTGAAGTTCACACACTGTGTTTACATAACTGTACAGTGTTTTTTGAGACAGCGCTTTGCACTGGTGATTATCAAATGGTTCCATCTGATTCTGCAATAACCACAAAACACAAACCAGCTATTGTTCCTTCACCTGTCCAAGACATATTCTTTCCTGTTTCTGCAAACTACCTTTGCAGTCATGTTCTATTTACTATTGGCAGAGCGTAGAGCTTGAAAGTCTTTTAATGTTTGCTGTGTTTTATCGGGTACTGTAGCCACAGCGTCTGTAGCAGCCCCAGAGAAAACGAGACCACCTGCCGACACGACTCCCCCTCCCTCACTGTCACTCCTCCTTATCCAGATCTCAACTCGGAGGTGCAAAACTCCTGCAAACACGCTGACGTACACACACAGGCAACCCAAGTGCCTTTGTCTGGAACCGTATATCACGGTGCTGAACACACCTTCACATTGTTCCTTTGGGGATGATTTCTAATGCACATTTCATTAAATGTTTTGACATGATGTTATTTTATTTCTTACTGCTGTCCTACAAAAGTCCCTGTCTGACAGCTTTTTTCCATCAGACTAGCACACATGTAGGTCCTGAAGGCGAAAGAAGTGTGTGATGTCAAAAAGCATTAATGTAGCTGTAAAGCATTCCCGTTTTGTCCGTTTATTTTTTACTTTTTTTAAAGCTTCGCTGTTGTAAATAACGGCTCACAAAGGATCGGGAGGCACGACTTTTCCTGGCATGCATAAAGACGCCATGGAAAGGAAAAGATTAATAAGAGATGTCTTCTATACCTAGATTTCTTCTATTTTACATAAAAGAACTCGGGTTTCCAACGGAACTGAGATTGGATGGGTGACAAAGTTGCAGGGCTTGTTAAAACTGTGATGCTTTCTTGCCAAAGGAAACAGCAAAAGAATACCTGGTTGTTGCAATTTATGCTATGGCTTTTAAGTTTCCTCTGTGGATTTTCTGATCGGTGCAATTTTCCAGCAATGCATACCTCACCCCCTGAATCATGGCGTTGGCTCCAGTCAGCTATGACTGTATTCATGTCAGTTTGGCCATGGTAGTTTTCCCTGGGAATTTTCGAGGCCTTTAAACATGAGAAATTGTCTTAGTCCTTTACAAACCAGATGGCCCTGCTATTACTTTTCACGTCTCAGCTTCAGAGGGCAACACAGGCGAGCTGCTAATGACATACGAATGTACATCTGAAAAGGGAGGAATGCATGTTTTCCGCCATTATTTATATGTAAAGCAGACCTGTTTAAAACCATATCCTCTACTGTTTCTGCAACTTCTGGCTTGAAACTATAGTAAGTATGTTTTGTTTCAGTACTTAATATGAGATGACACAAAGCAAAATGTGTTTGAATGTATTAGACACTGAGATAAACATGTGTAACCTACTGATGCTCCATTCTATTCCAACAGCTTAAAACTTTTAAAACTTCAAACCATTGGTGGGCATGGCAAGTTGTGACACAAGAGTATTTCAGTCATTGTATTTACATTTGAAGAATAAGAAGAACTAATGTTATAGGATGAAGTATAAGACAATGCACTGAAAGACATCGACATTTCTTTGCACTGAAATAAACCCAAAGTTGTAGTTCCTTGCCAAATCGGGATCAGGAATCAGCCTTTGTCCTTATTGACATTTTATTGGTTGTTTAATGGTGATTGATGAAAGTATGTGAAATAATTAAATTAGTATCTTAACAGTAGCTATTTTTATTCAATGCTTTTCTTTAGTGCTTCATAAATTGAGTGTGTTTTAAGTAATGCTTGAAGTTTTTTATTATTTTAATGTTTGCCGTTGATTTCCTTCGGTATGAATAGTTGCTTTGCTTTTAACCAGTTAGTTTTTACTTACTATTATTTTTGTTATTAGATGTTTTAGTGTCTTTTAATATTTTAATTGTGATATTTAATTATTCATTCTCTGTAAAGGAATTAGTGGAACTTTGTTTTTACATTTTCTTTTTCGATTTGAAAAGCATACAGTCAGCTAAGTTTAGCCATTTGAATGTACTCTGGAAAGATGATGATGATGATGATGATGATGATGATGATGATGATGA
>CAEGAF010076198.1:0-34289 GCA_903067075.1 Micropoecilia bifurca
CAAGTTCAAATCCCTGCTGAGAGAGAAGCTCCTCCAATCAGGCTCCTCCTCAGCTCTGATTGGCTAAGCAATGTAACATGATCCTCTGATTGGCTAAGCAATGTAACATGATCCTCTGATTGGCTAAGCAATGTAACCTGATCCTCTGCAGCAAGTGAAGGCAAAGCTGGGCGTCATCACGACTTTACACAGGTGAGTCTTTACCTCAGAGGCTCCGCCGAACCCCTGGGGTTCATCAAACCCAGGTTAAGAACCTCTGGTCTAATGCTTGTCACACAGAAAATCACTCCGGATGACATTTTCACAGCTCACCGTTCAGCTGCTTAAATTTCTCCAGTAGCTCCTCCAGCTGGACCAGAGCGTTCTTCATCTTCTTGGACTTGACCGGCTGCAGAACCTCTGCACATTTCTGGAGCAAAGAAATCAGCTCGTCTTTCGCCAGCATCCTGGAGAAAAGACACCGATTGAACCAAAACACACCTGAATCGATTAATCTGATTACTGAAATAATCGTCAACTACTGCAACTCCATGTTTTCATAGTATTCAGTTCTGGACTGATGCAGAATTCAGACTAAAGGATAATGAACAAAGCTTAGCGATTAATTGATTACTGAAATAATTTTCACCTAATTTAGTAATCAGTTAATCATTAATTAGCGTATGAAGATCCAACAAAAATGCCAATTGCTTAAAGAACGGCACACTGAGATAATTAAGCCAAAATATACACATTTTAAAGAAATAAAAACTTCTTAACTCCATACTCAGGATATCCTTGAGTATGGCGCCATCTAGTGGTAAAACTAAACCCCACTAAGGTGGACGGCACCAGAATAATAGATACATAAATAACTAAAAAGTGGGAACAAATATAAACAACCAGCTGAACATTTGAGCCTCACTTTAAAAGCTTCATGGCCGTCTGGTATTCTTCAGTGTCCCACACGTTCTTCTCCAGACAGATCAAATGAAGCTCTCTGATCTGGAAAAACATAATGTGTAAAAAAACAAAATGACATGAACGCTAACATGTAGCAAGCATTTTAAATGAGGTAAATATGGTTGCCTGTTTGCCCAGAGGATAGCGAGGCAGCGAGGAGGTCAGAGTGTGGAGGCAGCGCAGGACGGGGAAATAGTTCTTGTGGTATTTATGGAGACCCTTCAGCAGCTTCTGACACACCTCCTGAAAACAAATCAAGTTATTTGAACATCTAATTTAGGCTAAAATACAGGCAGCGTTTATTTCCTGATTTTGATGAGATATTGCAAAGAAATCACCTTTAAATAAGTGTCGTCTGTCTGCAGACTGTCTTGTTCCTGTTGTTCTTGCTCCTTCACAAACCTGCAACACAAGCATGAAACAGCTGTTATTTACGGAAGAGGATTAGGGCCACCAAAAAAAAAAAAGAATTCTGACTTTAATCTCAGAATTCTGACTTTAATCTCAGAATTTCTGACTTTAAAGTCAGAATTCTGAGATTAAAGTCAGAATTCTGAGATTAAAGTCAAAATTCTGAGATTAAAGTCAGAATCTCAGAATTCTGACTTTAAGGTCAGAATTATGAGATTAAAGTCATAATTCTGAAGTCATAATTCTGAGTCAGAATCTCAGAATTCTGACTTTAATCTCAGAATTCTGACTTTAATTTCATAATTCTGAATTTAATCTCATAATTCTGAGATTAAAGTCAGAATTATGAGATTAAAGTCAGAATTCTGAGATTATAGTCAGAATTATGAGATTAAAGTCAGAATCTCAGAATTCTGAATTTAAAGTCAGAATTTTTTTTTTGGTGGCCCTAATCGTCTCCCGTAGTTATTTTAAAAAAATACTAATAGTGGAGCTAATTTTTAGCTTAACAATTTAGCCAACTTTGAGGAAAAATGAGTGCACTCAGCTTCCCCTAAGTTAATTTTTCAGGATAAAGTCCAGAGATGTTTCTTAGTTTAGTGTTTTTGCCAACTAAAAATATTCAGCACATTTTGCTTCCCCAAAATAATTTGTTTTTTCCAAATAAGCTGCTGCTGGAGGATCAGTTTGCTCAGTTTCTCCTTTTGCAAAAGTTTGGTCAGAAAACTGATGTACGCTGTCTGTGGTTCTTTTAAGTAGGTCCAATGACTGAAATAAAAGCCTCTTTTGGAAACCATTTTCTGTCATTTGTGATTTATTAAGAAACTACAAAAAAAATCTTTAAATTCTTGGTGAAATTTTAAGAAATATTAAATTTTAAAATGAAAATTTTACAACCGCTTCCTTAAAATTCCACAAAAATGTTCTTAACATATTACAAATAATATTTCTGAATTCTTTTTATTTATTTAACACAGTAAATAAGATTTTTTCTTTAATCTGATCTAGTATGAAATTTGATTTTATTTGTGAGATGAGCGTCTTTGCACCTGCTGAACGACGGCAGCTGCCTGATCCTGTCCAGGTCTGCAGCGCCGAGCTGCTGCAGCTGAATCTGGGCTTCCTTCTTCCTGCAGCACAGCGAGCTGAGAGGCTGGGAGTGGAAATGCTCCAGCAGGGCCAGCTGGACAAAGCAGGGACCAGAAATCACTCCGCTGTGTTTTCAAAAAAAACCCACAAAAATAATTACAGCGGACTGATTCTGACCTGGAGACCCTTTATGAAGTTTCTGACTGAGAAATCGTGGTAGAGGAAGATGCTGACCAGAACTTGCATCACTTTCCCATTGAGTTTGAAAGGAAACGAGTGAGTCAGGATGAGCTGCAAGGGAACCGGATCGATCAGTAACCATAAACTCGACGGTATCAATTAAAGCTTTGGTTTCTGAAGATTTCATTTTTAATTCCACCAATAGTCCAGACCTACTTTAGAGCCGCCATCTTGTTTGATAAGTCTGTCCTATAATTTCTATTTATCCCGACTTAGGGCCATTTTTTTCTCTTTACCAGAATAAAATCACAAGAAAAAAGCGGTACAACAAAATATGATGAGAATAAAGTCAAAAAGCTAGAAAAACCCTGAACATGGAGCAGAAGCTACACTGATCATCACATCCTGATGCGTTAGGATGGCCTAGTCAAAGTCCAGACCTTGTCGATGACGGTGGTGAGGTGCTGAGTGCAGGACAGGGACTGGAAGAGCTGGATGCAGAGCAGCGAGGACACGGAGTGAGGCAGCAGGCGCTGGACGGTGCTGGGCGACGTGGCGACGCCCAAGATCAACATCAGCGGCAAACGATCCAGATATCGACTGGGACAGACAATAAATACGCTTAGCTTCCCTTTACGCTGTAAAAACACAGTGTTTGTGGTCTAGTTTCTACTAGACATATTTTAGTTCACTTAAAATAAGACAAAACTAACTTTTAAGTTACTTTTCAAGAAGATATGGGAGCTTATTTTACGTGAATAGTTCCTTAATATGGATTAAAAAGCATCATTTCCATTGGCAGATTAGTTCACTTATAACAGTGGTTCCCAAACCTTTTCTCCTTTGCCCCCCAGTGGTGTACAAACATTTTCTGTGCCCCCTATGGATTACAAATATCTGTCTGGTTGAACAATGTGTTAGCCAAAGTGAGGGGCGACTCCAAGAACGGGGAAGTTGGGGTGGAACGACTTTGTTGGGAGAAAAATGAATATAGTAGCTGAACATAGACGACAACATCGGTAGCCTACAGGCTACTTGCTAAGCTTAAGGTGCTGTATTGATATTAGCTAGTCATCTGTTAGCTACTTTACCTGCATCCAACAGCTTCACTCAACTCAGTTGGTTAGTTTGGGGGAAAACCTGTGAAAAGTTATTTGCGTTTTGCTGGTTTGCTGCCATGATTGTAACACACCTGTAGCTCCACAGCAGCATCAGGTCTCCTTCACAGGTCTAAACCCAGCGTGAGCGTCTCAGCGCTCATGTTGCGTTTAAAGGCGGCTCGGAAAAACAAGTTACTACATGTTAACAACGGATTAAACAGCTTTAACTGCTGATAAAAGTGACAGAGGACACAGATATAGGAAGTGAAGCCCCTACTGTATCAGACTGACAGAGGAATAACAGAGAGTTGGTCATTATAAGGTGAAAACCCAGCACTTACAGCATTCAGGTTTTGTTTTATTTAGTTTTTTTTCTTCCCGCGCCCCCTGCAATAACACGGCAACCCCCTAGGGGGCGCGCACCACAGTTTGGGAACCTCTGACTTATAACATGAAGTTTTTCCCATGTTAGTAAGATGCTTGCACTATAAAATACACCAAGAGTTAGTAAAATTTTGTGTTTTTGCATTGTGGTTTTTCATAATTGCTAATTTATACCACTATTGATAATTTCTTGTAATTATCTGTAAATGTTCATCTAGACTACAGATAAAAATGAGCCTTTCTGGCCAAATGTGTCATATTTACATGACTGTTTTAATGCACTCATGTTGATTAATACGCATAATGTTTTATAAAAATAACTTCAAATTTAAAAAAATAAGTAAAAACCTGCAGATGAGTATGAAGTCCTGCAGAACCTTTGGGTTAAAAGCCTCCAAATCTTTGAAAATGATCACAACAGGAGGCTGCTGCTCGTCCACAGCCGAGGATCTGCGCTTCTTTCCAGAAGAACTGCAGCTGGATTTCTGTCAACAAACATCTGCAGTGAGTAAATCCATAATCAGCCACTGAAAACATGAATGATCAATAAGCTTTGTGGCCTTGCCTTTGTTTTTGAGCTGTACCAATCACAGAGAGCCCTTAGAGAGCAGTGAACGCTCTTATGGAGCGGAGCACCGCTATGCTGGACCTCCTCCTCCTCCTCTTCTTCATCGTCCACCACAGCGTCCATCAGTCTCTCAAGGACTCTTTTCATCAAATGTTTCAAAGCTGAAATGATCGGAAAGAACAAAACTTAACGTAAGGCTGGGAGATAAATCTATTTATTGACTAAATTTATTAATTTTTTCCCCCACCAATAAACGCTTTAGGTTTCCTTAGTTCATAGTGATGTCAGCACACAGCGGCCATTTTGTTTGATCAGCATGTTTTACAGCTCCTATTTATTTGGACTTTGAATCCTAGTCAGCTGTATGGGTAATGGTCAGGCTGAGACTGTTGTTTTTGTTACAAAAAAATTGATTTTGTAAAGTAAAAAAAACCTTTTATGAAATAATTTTGTAAAATTACACTGCAACATGTTCATTGTTGAACATTATTCTAACATTCCAAGAATAATGTTATTTTTGCAATATTACAAAGCACATTTATATTTACAGCACATTTATGAGTCATAAAGTCTCAGATTTTTGTTTTTGTTTTTGCTCACTAAAACTCATCAGTAAGCCATAACCAGTAAGGTTATGGCTTACCATAACCATAACCTTAACCAGTAAGCCATAACCTTACTGGTTATGGCTTACTGGTTATTATCTTCAGTAAGCCATAACCAGTAAGGTTATGACTTACTGATGAGCCATAACCTTATCAGTAAAAGGTCAAAATAATTTGTCAATATGAGCCGAATAAAGTCCCAATAGTAGAAGAATGAAGTAGTAATTTAATGGAAACTCCGACACAGAAAACAAAATTCATTATCCCAGCTTTGTTCTCATTAAAAAAAAAATTTTCCTCATAATTTTAAAGACTATTTTAGGGCCAAGTTATGTCTTATTTCAGCTGATATTGTGACAATAATCTTATAATTAAGCAAAACCGGCAAAACCGATCGTATCCTGACCCTAACACTCTGTAGTTCGGCTCACAGAAGGAATATTCAAAATAAAAGTCACTTATTGAAACCATTGCTTCCTATCGGAAATCAAATCTGATGTGAAAAAAGTCCAAGACTTTATTTATGACTCATGAATGTGCTGTGAAGTCCAAAACAACCCGACTGTCTCCCGGTTTTTACCTCCACACTCTTTGGCCTGTAGAGACGCGACATGAGGCGTGACGGAACAACGGAGCAGCTCAGACAGACTCTGGAGCGTGATGTCGTGATCGGGAACGTTCACCCCTTCAGAAACAGCATCACAGGTATCAGAGGCGATGCTGGTTTTGTCGGAAACGATACTCTGGTTGTTGCCAGGATACCCAGGACGAGCGCGGCGGTGGGGATCTCACTGGCCCTCATCCGGGAGGCCCAGTCGCCGTGACGACGGATGGCGCAGGACTTCCTGGTGAACTCCAGCAAGCTGTCCAAGACGTTTCTGTTGAGCTCGTCCTGCAGGTCCTGTTGAAGACATTTCATACGTCCGGTAACATTCTGGGAACCACGTTGTGACAGAAAACGTCCAGCTGGAAGGCGACACTATAAGCTAGTGGAGCCTTTTGATTATATCTTTTAAACCAGTGGTTCTCAACCTGGGGTTCCTCGGACCCCAGGGGNATTGCTTAGCCAATCAGTGGATCACGTTACATTGCTTAGCCAATCAGAGGATCACGTTACATTGCTTAGCCAATCAGTGGATCACGTTACATTGCTTAGCCAATCAGAGGATCACGTTACATTGCTTAGCCAATCAGAGGATCACGTTACATTGCTTAGCCAATCAGAGCTGTGGAGGAGCAAATTCTGTAGTCTAAATCTGCTCCTTAGTCGCATCTTTTCGGGGTTGGTGCTGCCTCTAGTGGTGTGAGGTGGTAACACAGCTAATAAGATTACATTATTACATTATTAAATCAGAATACAGTAAAGTATTTTGTGTGTCGGGGGGGTGAGGGGGGAAGAAGGGTTCGCATATGAAGCTGGGGGGTTTCGGTACCTCAAAAAAGGTTAAGAACCACTGTTTTAAAGGCTGTACAATTATTTCTGCTGGTTTTACGCATTTACTCTCCGACAGATTTCATGATTAATTTCTGTGACTTTCAAATTCAAAGAGGAGCAGCAAAAGCAAATGAGAAGGATTAGCACTGAGTGCTGACAACTGATTTTTGTCTCTGCTGTGGAGAAATTGAGCTGTTAGCATGTTTATGTGTTCATTTCATTCATTTACAGATTAAATTATGTCAAGACAGTCAGCAAACCATCATACAGTAACAGTGTTCAGTCAGAAGCCTCTTCCGATGTGTTTCAAGACTGACTGCTACTGGAGAATACGTCAGTTTTTCTCCATGCTTCCATCTTTGAATACAAGATTGAAGAGTGTACAACTCAGATCAGAGTTGGGTATTAACTCTGATCTTTAGTATTTTAGTTTTTATTAAATACAAGTACTTTTAGGTGTATTTCTACTTTGACTTGAATAATTTTATTATGATGTATCGCTACTTTTCCTTGAGTAAAATGTCTGGTTAATCTACACTATGAGTAACTTCACTGAACAAAGAACAAGCTTGGTATCATCATCATTTTTAAAGTTTAATATCAAAATAAACTCACTTGGAAGAAGGTTTATTTTTCCTGATTGTGATATTTTGCAGTTATGTCATTTATAACTGATATAATTCTTCACATATTAAATGTTTTGAGTAGTATCTACTCAGTACTTGTCTAGTCTTGCTTGAGTAATTCTTTATATCTACTTTTACTTGAGCAAAAATGTTTAATAAAGTAAAGCTGTTAATAATAAACTGTAATTTATTTAGGAAATAAACTCAATATAAATGCGTGACATTCTTCAAATTTGTATTTGTGAATATTGTTTTACTTGAAAACAGGATGTCATTTATTTCTATGTTAAAATAATGCTTTGATTTGGATGGTTTTCTGTTCTTACCTCCGTTTCTGTTTTGATTTTGTCCCACAGATCCATACAAAGTTTGAAGCGCATTTTGCTGCTTTCGGCTCCTTCACAGCCGTCGGTGAAAAAACTCTCTGTGCAGAAATTATTCAAGATTTGAGCACAAAAAAATCCCAAAACAAAACAAATTAATGCTTAGCAGAACCGCTAATGTGTCTCACCAAGATCAACAGTTGTCTTCTTCTTCTTCTTTGGTTTAAAAACGAAGCAACCCTTAATGGAGGACATAAAAACTACGTTAGTTTGTAACAAATATCGATTAATGTCTCATTTACTGTGATAAACGTTGTTACCCTGGAGAAAGAAGACGTCGCCATTGTTGAGTAAAATTTACAGGATGTCAGATGTTTTTAAAACTCCGGTCGGATTCTGCGTAACATTTCATTGCTTTCCCGCCAGTGTGACGTAAGCGGAAGAGGTTGGCGTTTTTAGTGAGGCGTGGTTTGCGTTACTCGGAAGAAAAATGTTTGGGTTTCCCAATCATTTAGTTTAATGGGCCTGTTCGTTCTTTTATTATTAGTTTACCGATTCAGAAAATATACACCGTTGGAAAATGAGGCAGAAAGTGGAGAGAATAATGACCATAAATGGAAGAGTAAACCAGAAATTAGCAACGTGTCGCCGTAAAGACACGTGGGCCGCCATCTTGAGAGTGGCAAGTTCTCTAACGCCTAGAAATTGTTCTAAATGAAGTAATATTTTTCTGATTCATCTTTATAAATAACCATACTGACTTGCATATTTATTTTCAGCAGAATATGCCATTTTTAATTACAACGTAATTTTTCTTATGTTGTATTTCCCCTTACTTTGCAGTCTTCTATTCTTAATTTTTCTGTTTTTATATTTTCTACCCAAGTTTGAATATATTCTTACGTGAGGGTCACCTGACGTTCCCTGCTTTGGTACGGTAAGTGATATGTCTACTCTATTATTAACATAATTTCCCATTTGGAATCAATTAGTTTTTTCTTCTGTTTTTTTTCCCTTCTATCCATTAAGCCTAATAACTTAATCTAAAACAGCCTTGTGCTGCCAAGTCTATCTAATCATGACATTGCCACCATTGCAAGAAACAGAAATTATATTATAGGTGAAGTTGAACAATCATTTTGCCCATAAATGGAGCACAGACAATAAAGTCATAGTAGTTTGAATGGTTGTGGATAATTTAAAATGAATCGTGATTTTTTTTTTTCAATTTTATTAGCAGTCTTAACATCCTTGTTTAATGTTTCCTTTTACTTTTCCGTTGAGTTGTTCTTTATTTATTCCTCATTATTTCCCCTGCTTCTAAATTTATTTTCCTAAAATTATTTACTTTTGCATTACTGCTACAAATTAATCATATTTATCATGACTAGGTGTATAAAGTGCATTTTGGTACATCCTACCAATTTTACTTTCTTTAAGAGAATGACTCGAAGAGAGTCAAGACATTACTATTTTCCAAACTTCTTGAAATTAAATTGTGATAACTTATCCATTTTCTTGCGCTTGTAGATTGAAGACGCTTGCTAACCAGAATATTGAAATAAGAAGAAAAAATCAGATTTCCAGACAGAATTTTACAAAAAGGACCAGTAACATTTTATTGAACACTTTGTGGAAGACATGTAAATATTACAGATAGGTCTACTAGTGTTGAACAAGGATGAAATAAATACAAACAGAACTTGAAATCCCATAGGGATATATTAAAAACATAGTTTTCTTTAAGTGTCCATTTAGCAAAAAAAAAAAAAGTCTTCAATACTAAGCATAAATACAAACATGATCCTAAAATCTATGCCCTATAGAATACCTGGTTATTATAACTAACATACATACTTAAAATCATCCGAGACATTATGTAATGAAGTATAAAATAGGCCTTTTGTCACCTGTGGAAATGACTGTTAACAGTTGGAAATCTGATGCTTTGTGAAACAAACCATTCTGCAGCATAACATCTCAGATCCTGAGTAATTTTGAGTTACAAACAAAACACTGGGCTATGATCCGCTATAAAGCCACCTCTTAATAATAACCATCGGCTTCATATGTTGTAACTGCTTAAGCACAGAATCTGCGCCGTCTGTAAATGTTTTATCCATAACAATTTTTACGTTACTCACAGATTTAAGATTTAGTGGATTTCTGAAGTCTACAACCCTGCTGCGGTTTCTCAGTTCATTAGTCTTTTTGCTCCTGGATGCAGCTTTCTGTTTGTGAATTTGTTTTCGCTTGGGGGGCACCTCCACATTGCCTTTCTCGTTTAGTTTCCGCTTAGAAGCGTTCGTTGTCTCAGAAGTCTCCAAAAATGTGAGGAATGAGTCCTCCAGCCCTAAAGGCTTGAAGGAACCCGGAGGAGTGCTGTCGTCCCGTTGCTCCGGGGGGGTCGGCGTCCCAGGATTTGAGTTCTCCGTTGAGCTGGTAACAGTCAGGCGGTTTCTAAGTGTTTGCAATCTTTGTGGACAAGCTGATGTGGGACGTGGTAATTTCCTGGGTCGCCCTCTTTTAGCGCCTCCTTCTGTCACATTGGAAGCTTGGGATTCTACAGTATTGTCAGCGAACACCTTGGATTCGTCTTGGGTGAATTTCTCCTCAGGATTTTGCTCCTCGGGGTCCTGCTCACCAAACATTTGCTCGCAAAGCTTTTCCCCTTCGTCCGGCTCCGTCTCAGAGGAACTTGATGCACCTTCTGACTTGCTTGTATCTTTAAATCTGGAGCGTGAATACTTTTTGCAGAAGATGAACTGACTCCTCTGATCTTCAATGTATCTCTCAGTGAGGCCGTGAGTTGCATAATGCTTAAATATACTTCTCTCAGCCCGCTCCACCGTGTCGCATCCAATGATCATGCATGGGTACTGCAGGGCGGACTTCTTGGTGCACATCATAGATGCCTCTTCGTGGGATTTTAGTGTAGGCTTACCAAAACTGGTCCAGTGTTCAATGGCCTTCCCATCTTTCTTCTTAGTGTTCTTCTTCTTCACTTTAATTTTGTTTTCCATGTTTTCTTTTCCATTGTTAATTCCGGGAAAGAGTCCAATGGATTTAGTCCGTCTCCCATCGGTTGCTTTCGGATCATAGACGTAGTCGTGCTTTTTGATCAGGTGACGGAGCAGATTGGATTTTGTAGTGTAAACGCGGTCGCATTCGTCATACTCGCACCGGAACGTGGGATCGACCGAGCCTCTCTCAGAAATGGCGATCTCCTTGTGGAAGTTCTTGATGTGCTCAATGTACTTCTCCACAGAATCGAAGGGGAGGGCACACTCTGGCCGATCGCAGTTGAAGGTCCCCAAGCTCATGCTGGCCATCATGGCAGTGGCTTTGTCGCAGGTGAACTTGTGAAGCAGGAGGTAGTGTTGCACCAACCTTGTGATTCCCATGAACACCCTGGAGCAGTTCCTCACCTGACACCTGACTTCATCGTCTTTTCCAATGCTGGGGATGATCTCCGGTTCAACCTCCAGGACCATTTTCTCAGCCTCCGGCTCGGCTTTGAGGGGAGGAAGCGATGCCTGATGCATGGCCCTGTAGTGGAGAATTAGATTCTGCTGGATGGTGAACGCTGCGGTGCATCCCTCATGGACACACCTGTACGGTCTATATGGACTGAAGGCGTTGTCCGTCTCGCACAACTTGAGGCTCAACCTTTTTGGAAGCTTGTCCTTCCTTTCCTCCTTCGTTGGTGTGCTTTTGGAGCTGCTCGGCTTCTCTGGGGACGGGCAGGCAGACTCAGAGGAGGACTTTGGTTCGCTTATCATATTCTGACACACGTCAGAATTTTCTTGTTGCTCATTTGCTTTGGTTACAGGACTCAGTTTCTCTTTCACACTGGAATTTACTTTCTTTTTGGGACTCCTGTGTATGACAGCCACTTTAGGATGCTCTGGAGTTAATTTAGGTGCTGGTGGTGCCCCCTCCCCAAGCGGCCTTTGAGTCATATAAGTTTGAGGTGATGGGAGTCGTGTAACAGTCGATATCTCAGGTCTCAAGAGCTGTTTTGCTGCATCTCCTGGAGTGATTTGAGTAACTTCTGGAGGATTTGCATTATCTGGTTGAAGTGCTATGGCAATATCAATTGGTTCTTGTTTTAAAATAGGCATAACAGGCACAGATGCTGCAGGCGGATTGGTGTTGCGTTCACTGTTTGGTTGACTGTTCAACGGGCCATCTTTGTTAAGTTTGAAGGCACGCCGATTACGAGCACTGATCTTTAACTTCTGCATTTCTGCCTTCGACAGCCGGTGAACCTTTTCATAGTGGATTCTCAAGCCTGTTGTTCTTGTGAATGTTTTTGGGCAGATCTGGCAAGGATATGGAGACAGTTTGGATGGGATTCTTTTGAGCTCTTCGATCATCTCAGTTGAAAAATCATGCATTTTACTCAAGTGCTTGAATAAGGCTTCCTTCGTCATAAAAGAGAACTCACAGTCATCCTGGTCACATTTAAAAGGTTTAGGTACCTTTTCAATGGGTTTCTCATCACTTTTATTTTGCATTTTACTTTTATTTTTCTCTACTTCAGAGGTTTTTTCCTTCTGTTCTAAGGCCAAAGCGTTCCGCATTTTCTCCTGCGCCGCCTCAATCAGGTCCATCCTTTGAAAGGCGCTGGACATTTCCATCAGGTTTTCCTCCCGATAAGGTCCAGGAGGTGTGGGATTAGCCGTATCTGCCGGTTTGTCCTGCTGGTTTGCCGAGCAAACCGGGAAGGAATTTGAATCATCCATTATGTTTGTACTCTGAGGCTCCTGCTTTAACATTGCAGGTGAAATCAGGGTGGTGAGGTTGCAAGACCCGTCTGAGAAATCTCCGTTTGGCACGTTGAACACCGAGCCGTTAGTATCGGGTACATGAGGGTCGTTGAGGAAATCCAGGAACGACGTAGGAAGGTCCGCTGTAAGGTCAATTTCATCCAGAGGTCTGCACTGTGAGCGCTTCGAGAGATGACCACCGAGAGATTTAGTGCTTGTGAACTCTCTGAAGCACCTTCTGCATATAACCTTCCCATCCTTGATGATTGCAGGCCACTTGGTACGCTTGCTCAGCCGGCTGCGTTTCGCTTTTAGGACGTCGGTGTCACTGCCCTTCTCATCTGAAGGGTTAGGCTGGCAGTCAGCTTCAGGGCACTCCTCATCATAAGGGAAAATGTTGTGAGTGGTGCTGTGTGGACTGACCACGCCATCAGCGGAGTTGTCCACCTGTTCGTAACCAGGGGCTGACGTTGTCTCTGTTTTGCTGATTTCGCCGCAGTCCTTTAAAGCAACCTGTGCTTCAGGGGTCGCGCATTTCATGGGAACGTCAACGGAAGAGCACTGAGTGAGGCAGGAGTTTTCGCTCTGTGCGTACGGAGTGTGGTAGCTTCCATCAGGAAGGCTGTCGATGGTTGAGAGGCTGTTCCCATTATCCAATTGTCCACTTTTTCTCACATCCGGATGGTCTCCGGTACTATCAGCATGCATCAGCCCATATTGGTGTCCTCCATTATGCATGTGTCCACCGTTGTCAAGCATGAGAGAACTGGAGACATACTGAGACATCAGAGTTGATTCTGAAGGGGCAGGGGACATAGAGGAGTGTATAGCTGCCATTGAAGGCTCTCGGTCCGAAGAGTGAGGCAAGGGGTTGTGGTAGGGGTCTGCTTGCCAGGGGGGGTAACTCCGGGACGAGTACTCGCTCATATTGAAGCTATCAGGGTAGGGGTTATTCATAGGAGGAGACCATGACTGCGACATGTCTGACTGCATCACTGTGTTGGGATTGTTGTGCCCCCCCCAGTTGGGGTACAATGAGGGGTTGACCATTGGAGTAATGGGCACAGGCTCAACTGATCCTGGGTAACACTGAGAGGGCGAGGCTGAGCATCCCATTGGATAATCCATCTGCTGCACCACTGGTTTGTTGCATAGTATCGCTGGTGGGTTGGATCTTTTACTCCCCTTCTTGGCTGTGATTTTAGCAACTTTGTTATATTTCTTTGCCAATTTCCAGTCTTCAAATATTTCAGGATGCTGCTTCTTAACGTGCCTGGACAGACTCTTGTTTGTGCTGTAAGCCCGGGAACAGTCATTGCTCGGGCAGCAGTGCAGGTTCTCCTCGTTTCCCGCAGGAACGGCGGGGGTGCTGGAGGGATACCCCTGCATTGAGGCAGGAATCTCGGTCTTGATTTGCTTTGGAGACATGATTTGTGGGACCATTTTTGGGAAGTCGTTGCAGTGCACCTCCTTATGCTGGTGTTCCTGTGGAGCTGCTACGGGAACAGGATATGCCGGAGGAATATCTCCTTGCCTGGTCACATTATGCTGTGCTGGTGGTAGGTTTGCATCGGCAAGTGCTGGAGCGGGGTTAGTCAGTGGAGTGTAGCATTTCTCTGGTTCTTTTATCCCATGACCCGCCAATGAATTCAACATGTTTTCAATCGAGTGCTTCACTTTAGCGGCCTCCGGTGATCTACATGGCGACGCATTTGCGTTTGAGACGTCGTTCATGAACGTCTCTCTGTTGTTCCTTTCAAAACCAAACTCGGCAGGACGTGCGTCTTCCTTCATCAGGGTGCTCTCAGGTGGAGGATCAGGCATCGCAGATGCAGCAGGGTTTTGGTTAATTACAACAAAACTGTTTACAGCATCATTTGGTCTATGATGCTCCTGGTGAGACAGAAATTCAGACTGTGAGTAGAAGATCTTGCCACAGTTATCGGTTTGGCAGGTGTAGGTGAGGTAATGCTGAGCCTCATGATCATACAACAAGTACGCCTCACTGAAAACTTGGCCGCAGTTTGGGAACATGCACTGGGCTTTAAATTCGGGGTGTGTTTTTCTGTGCATGAGGAGCTCAGAGTTGGAGTTGAAGTTGGCCTTGCAGTCCAGCTGAATGCATATGTACGGTCTGGTGCCACAGTGCATCTGCAGGTGATCGTTGAGGTGTCTGACGTTGACGAACTGCCTCCTGCAGTATTGGCACACCACCTTCTGCTTCTGGATCTCTAAGAACCTCATGGCCTCCTCGTCGTCCTTGTGGGATCTGACGTGAGCCATCAGGTTGCGGAAAAACTTGAAAGCCTTTGTGCAGTTTGTAACAGGACAGTAACAGTCTTGACTGATCTGAGGGTCAGGCGTCGGTTGCTCTATCTTAAGAGGCGTAGCAGAAATGCTGTCAACTTGAGGGATCATTTTAACGGGACTCATACTCGCCTTGGCTGCAACTTTCACCATTTTTGTCGGACTTTTAGGCGACTGAGGTGGTTTGGTTACCTTCCGCGCAGCTTTCATCGCTGCCAGTCTCTCTTTGCATGATTGCTTTACATGTGATGCTACATGGGGTTCTAACACCTCCCTGCTTTCAAAACTGTCAGCACAGATCGGGCAGAGATACACTCCATCTTTGAAATGTTTCTGGGCGTGACGGACGATCCTGTGGCCCAAGAACTCCTTGTCACACAGAACACAATACTGCATGTAGGCCCGCCAGTTTCGGAAGCGGGCGGACACGAACCCTTGCTCCCGAAGTTTTTTAGCCTCTCTGTTCTTTTCTTTTTCATCTGTAATCTCATTGAGTTCGTTTGTAGTTGTGAGCAAGAAGTCCTCCAAATCCTTGTATTCGGGAAGTTTGCCAAGTGCGCTTTCCATCTCCTGTTCATCTGTGTCATTGAGCGTGTCGATGGAAGAAACAATGGCCGCCTCCTCGCCCATCAGAGCCAAGCAGTTGCGCTTCAGCGTCTTCCAATCCCAGAACTCTGGATCAAAAGGCCATTGTGTCTTCAAGGCCAGCAGCAACTCGCAACGCAAAGAGTTGGGAACTGGCAAACTCCCATCCTCCTCCGGCTTCTGGTCGGGTTCGTTGTACAACGACTCCACGGCGTAATACGAGTCAACGGTTGGCTGCAGGAGGAACTCGGTCAGCTGACATGCTCGTTTGACCTCTAGATCAGTTGGCAGGAGGCAGGAAATGGTCTTACAGATGGTAGACTTGCTTTCTTTGTGATCACTGGAGGTCATTTTCAGAGCTTGAATACACATTTCTACGCACACTGGAAGCCCCACCTCTCCAACCTGGGAAAAAAAACAACATATGATAAATGTGAGACCTCAGGCAGCATTTAACATTTACACACACACACACACACACACACACACACACACACACACACACACACACACACACACACACACACACACACACAGATGATAATATTACCAGAATAAATGTAGTACAAGATTAAAGAATCATAGTCATAATATTACCAGATTAACATGGTAATAATATAACAAATCATAATATCAGAACAAAATAAAGTCGTATGACAACAAAGTAATAATATTAAGTTACCTCATTTTGGATAACTTTGATGAGAAACAGAATGTGGCAGACGTTTCCGCACTGCAGTGCCATCTCTTTGCTGCGGCTGAGGAACGAATCGGCAGACGCCTCCAACCGCATAAGCAGTTTACTCCAGAACAGCGTAAGTTCCCTGAAAGAGGAAGAGAATAAGGCCAGATGAGATGCTGAAAATAAAGAAAGAAAAGCATTAGGACAAATTAAACTAAGGACTTTGTTTACATTTAACACAGGGCGTCAACAATGGAGTAGGATTACATGCTTTGCCGGCTGTGTGGAGCCTGAGGCCACAGTCTTCAGCTCTGCTTTTGTTCTTATTAATCATCAAAATGGTGACATGAGCCAAACTGCTCCAGGGCGATTAACTTGTCTTTATGTTACTGATTTTTGTTTCTGATGGCAGCTAGAAACTTGACTTAAATGTTAAAAAGACTTAAGATAAAAACAATAGCAACCTGTGTGCCATCTGAAAGAAATCAAATCTGGTTTTACCTCAAAATATATTGAAAATGTTCATCACTTTCATTCTCTCAGTTGTAATAGTAAGATAGTCCAAATTCACAAATTTTACTAAAAATGTGACAATTTTAATTTTTTACTTCTTTCCCTTTATTTTCATTAATTAAGTTATTTTTTCTTCACTAGGTTTGTTGTGTCTTGTTCACTTAAGAAAAAGAAAAATACTCATAGGAGGTAAATTGTATGCCGTTTCTTCATCTATATACTTTTTACCTCTTCTATACCTGTGTTTTGTTCTTTTCTATCAACGCCACAAAGAAGTTGTTTTTCATATGGCATATTCTCGTTAATAGTTAAAATTTTGCTTGTAATGTCTCCTAATAAAAATATTAATAAAAACAAAATGTGATAATTTGCCCAGAGCTTGTTGTGGGGACAGGTGAGGTGCGGTTTGGGACTCACCAGGCACAGTAAACGTCTTCCTGAAGGAGCTGTCGCTTCAGAAAGGCCGTACACAAACACAGAGCCGCCTTCTCGTCGCCCTCCGACTCCAGGTTGCAGATCATTTCAAGAGCATCTTTACAGTCTATCGACGAAATCTATAAAAGACATAAAAATAAAAAAACACAGGATACAGAGCTATTCTGAGTCCTGTTCCTCTAGAAAAGATAAAAGCAGCAGCTCAGGTAGGATAAAGTCAAATCTAGATGTGTTTTTCTATTCATTTAATGCATCAAAAATTTAAACGTCAATTACTTTTGGTTAATTTATACAAAAAACATATTTAATAAGGGAAATTTTCTTCCAAAAATCTACAGCATGCGCCATTTTTCAAAAAATCTGAATACTCATCAGAATAATCAATTACTAAAATAATTGTAATGCTATAAAAATAGTTCACTTAAAAATGTAGGCGAACCTGTTGCCTCAGAAAGTTTTCAAAACTTAAACATGTTACTATCTGCAAGCTGTACATCTTAAGTTTACACAACATGATCATTTTGACATAATTTTAATGATATAATTGTACGAATAACTTCATTCAATTCCAAAAGCAAATTAGTTTAATTTATTTAAACTCACCTCAAAATGTTAGCATTCATTAAATTAACTGATTGAGTAACATCACCTTGTGCCATTTAGTAAGCATAACTTGGCTTAACCTATAAATATGAACATGTTGTAATTACTTAAAGAACAAAATATATATTTTTTAACTGGGAAACCTTGTTGGCCAGTCAAATACTTAACTTTTTGGCATGAACTCAACTTAAAGCATTTCTTATCAAAATATTCACACCACTTGTTCCTTAACAAGTTCATGAGAATTAAGTTAAGTTCACTGAAATCTGTTATTAAACAGGATGTTTTGTTTCACAGTGTAGCTGAAGTTCTACTTATTGAATTGTTAAAGTGGAAACTTCTGGAAAGGATTGATCGTCTTAACAGGATTTTTTCTTACCTCTTCCATCAGCTGCTCCTGACTTTTCGTCATGCAGATGCAAACCAAGTAGGTCTGCTTGAAGTTGCCTTTTCCTTCATACCCTGGGAACTCTGAGCAGATCTTTGCTAGCACAGCCGCTTTGTCAGTGCTGTCCGCTTTGATAAGGTGCTTGATTCGCATGTTGAGAAGTGCCGGACCTTCCGATTCGAGATATTCGTGCACTAAGACACAAAAAGAGACACTTAGCTAAAGGTTATTCCAAGTTACTCCATGGGATCACAGCAGCACAGTTGGTCATGACGGAGCGCTAACCTTGTTCAGTCCGAGGAATTTGATTGGACAGGATGCCGCTCAGCGTGGCGTTGGTCCAGACGCCGTCCTGCTGAGCCAGAACCGAGAGCAGACGGAGCTGGGTGCTCCCACTCTCCTGCAAAAGGCTGTGTGCCAACTGCAGCAAAACACCAAAACAGAACAAGAAATTCACAACTAAACCTTCAGAGAGGAGGTAAAATCAGCCACTTTTCAGATCAAGTTTAGCTGCTAACTTATGTACCCTTGTATATTTCAATCAATGAGTGTAAACAAGTTAAAAATGACTTTATGACTCAAGTTACCAAGTAAATAAGTCACTTTTTCCAAATCAAGCATATTTTAATTACAGAGGTGGGTAAAGTACCCAAAATTATACTGAAGTAAGAGTAGTACTACTTTGACGAGTAAAAGTAAAAGGTATTTGGTAAAAAGTACTCAAGTATTTGCCAACTGATCAAATTATCAATCATTTAATGTTTAAAAATTACATCACCAGACAGATTAGTATATAGTTACGTGGAAATTTAGGTATTTTAAGGATGAAAAGGAAAATAATTTATACAAGTAAAAGAGTAAAATCAGGTAAAAACTGCGTAGTCTAAAATTTATCAGAAAAAATCTGAAATTTTGATATTAATCTCTCGAAAAAAACAATTACATTTCTGAGATTCAAGAGTTTAAAATGTGCAAGAAGAAAAACACTCAGATTAATCTGAAAAATTTTCTAGAAAAAAAGAAGAAAATTTCTGATCTCCAGAAACCAAAAATTTACAGAAAATAACAGAGAATTTTTTTCCAAATGAGTTTCTTTCAATAAAAAACTTTTGAAACTTTACCTAAAAACGGAGTCTGGTGAATTTCTGGTTAAAGTATTTTTGTTTTTCATTCAGTGGGGAGAAAAGTGATACTGAATAATGAAATTACTCAGTAGAAATTCACTTTAAAGAGTGAAGAAACTATTTGAACAGATAAAAGTCTAACAACTTTACCAACTAAATGAAATTCTGCTTGGTCACATGATCAGAGGTTTTCACCGTTGCCTAGCAACAAGGAGTGCCTCAGCAGAAACTTCCAGAATCTGACATGTGGGTTATTATTACTTTACTGATGTGAAGCAGCTTTTTACAAGCTGTATTTTCCTAATGAAGCGACTTGTTATGATAGCGGCAGCGCAGCGGCGACGGCCTGCGGGACGCTGACCTTCACGGAGGACTGGAACTCCTCCCATAAGGCACCAGGGACATGCTGGGGCACCGACAGCAGCAGCTCCGCGCAGCTCCTGTCAATCCAACACAAGTCGTTTGGTGAAGACACATTCAGGTCAAGGATGTGAACACATTCAACGAAGACGACTGAGAAACATGTCTGCTGATCAGTACGGGGAAAAAGGCGATGAAGGGAAGAAATATCGTCGTTAAAGAAACTAAAAACATTAAAAAAAATGGCAGAAAGAGTTTAGATCTGTATGGTTTCTAACTACTTCAACATATTTATACATGAGTAAAATTTTTCTAGAAAAAGTAAGTAAAACCCAGAGCTCCAAAAGTCAAAAGTTTGCTAGAAACCCCCCGCCCAATTTGGAAATGAATCTGTGAAATTTTCTAAGAATAAAAAGGGCATTTCTGAGTTTCAAAGGCTGAAAATTTGCAAGAATTTTTCTTTTGAAATTTTGAGATTAATCGTCCAAATTTTCTCTAAAAAAAACAAGAACATTTTAGAGCTCCAAAAATCTCAAATTTGCAAGAAAAAGACTAATTTGGAGATGAACCTGTGGAATTTTCTAGAAAATAAAAAAATTCTGAGCTCCAAAAGTCAAAAATGAGCAAGTCAAAAACTTAGAAAGTTTTCTGACATTTTCTAGTAAAAGCAACATTTCTGAGCTCCATAAAAAAAAAAAAAATTGCCACAAATTTTTTGATTAATGTTAAAAATTCATAACTCCAAGTCCCAAATTTGCGAGAATAAAATCTGAAATTTTGATATAAATCTAAGAAATTGTCTATAAAAATGAGGAAAGTTTTTAGCTCTATCAGTAAGAACATAAAGTGTTGAAATAAATGAAAGCTATTTCACAATTACATCAGTGAAATCCAACAGGAGAGCGTTTATTCGCTCAAGTTTGATGGTTTTTTTACTCACAACGCTAACTTTTCAAGTAGGAGTGGCACGTTTTCACAATCGGAGGAGAGACAGGAAGCAGCCTTAGCGAAGCTGAGGATGGCCACGGTGTAAACCTCCAGCAAAGGCAGCGGGTCTTCATCGGTTTTCCAGCGTCCGGCATGTTCCACCAAAACCTGGGAATCAAAAAACAAACCATACACAGGCATCAGAACCGGCTAACGGCAGAAAACATGCACAAAATGTAAGGAAACTCCAGAAAAATGACAAAAATATTGATTTACTACTGAATCTTTAATATTTCAGCTTAAAAAATATGCTTATATATATATATAAAAGTAGATTAGGCTATTCTCAGATGTCAGAAAACAAAAATCAGCTTTTTAAAACCAAATTATTCGTATTTATGTATTAATAAATAAGTCCAGGCTGTTGGTTGGTGCATTTATGAACCGAAAACGATGGGAAATCTCAGCTTTGATCCATTAAAGAAACTTACAGCTGAAGGTGAATCTGGTGGATGATGATCTATAGATCAACTTTGAATATTTGTATTACACTAAACCTCATTTATCAGAACCAATACGAGTTAAAACAAATGTTTTAGCATCTTTCTGAAACTTTTATAGCATATAACCCATCTGAATTTTGTTCTCTATTCATTAAATGCATTAAAACTAAACTAGTTAAATTATTTTCAGTCTATAATTTTCAAAAGAATTACACTTTCATGCACTTTTTATATTCCAGATAAGATGCATAAGTAGGAATGTTTTTTGCTTGGTGATTAATGGCTCAAATGGTGAAAATAAATCTTAAAATTTAAACTTTCCTATGAATTTAATGCATCAAAACCCAAAGCCTCTATTATTTACAGTCTGTAAATATGTCATTAAAGTGATAGTTGCAGAATATTAACATAAATATGAATATAATAAAGTTGAATTATAGCAGTTTAACATTTTGTTCATAGGAATCAAACAAACTATTAATATTTTTTTCTTATTATTGCATCTTATTATTAAACAGTAATAAAACTAAAGGACAAATAAAGTTTCACTTTGTTTTTATACTTTGTACTTTAATCAGATAAAGTTTAAGGTTGTTACTATAAACACATAATGGAGGCAATATTATATTTGTTTCATTATCTTTTCTTCCTGTTTTACACAACCGTCATAATTTACATACATTTTACTATTTGAGCTGTTTTTCTGACTTCATATAACATTCCTCTTATTTCCACTTCTTCTAAATAACCTGTTTTTATTTATGGACATATTGCACATTAGTTTTAAACGTATTCCAAGCCGTTGCACTTATTTTTTCCTTTTTTTTGTTCTCCATGGTTTTAGAGGTGCAGAAAAAAACTGAAGGAGAATCACAATTTCTAAAGCTGGGAATCCTGAATCGGTTCAAAATGCACACAAATCAATTTCAGTGTAATTAAATCATATTTTGAATAATTCTTTGACATTTTCTTATTTAACAGAAAACCAAGCTGAGCTAACCTTAAGTTACAGAATTTTATGCAGAAACGTTTTTTAATTTAAATATAAACTGGTGGGATTTGATGCAGGGTGACTTAAATAAATGTTTAATTCATTTACACTGCATTTTCCTTTTGTCTGTCACATAATTTAAACCGAATATCGAGATCGTCTGATTAGAACAATGTTTTTCTGAAGGTTAAATATTTGCATCTCTACCATTTCTAATAACTGCAGAGTATTTTCTTATGCCATGAATTTGTCTTTTCTATACAGTATGTTATTCTTAATTCCAGTTTATATGAGCGATGCACCGATCCAATATTAATATCGGTATCACTGAAACAAATGCTAGATTGAGTGACAACGATCCATAAGAGCTGATCTGCTCAGTATAATTCTGATTATTTTGGTAATTTATTTTAAATTAAATTTAAAATAATAAATATTTTTGTCAGTTTTAGCTTCTTTATTGTTTTTTATGTTACATTTTTTTCTTCTACTCCAATTGCACTGATTAAACAAATTCAAGTTTTGTTGTTTGTACATGTTTGACTAAGTTTATGAAGCTATTGGTATATTTAAGTGAGCTGTACTGGTGCAGAGTTATCAAATACATGTGAAATTCAGTACATTTATGTCTGTGTTTTAAAAAACCTGTTTTAAGTCAATTCAGGACTGGTTTTGTGTCGGTCGATGATAAAACTCAGATATCAGAAGTAAAAAAAAGTAGATTGTTGCATTCCTGGTGTTTACATTTTTATTTTTGTGCAACTCTAAATGTCTTAATGTCATTCCACACGGAGAAATAATAAGTTATTTCTATCCTATAGTTTTAGGATTTATATCCTAAAACTGTTTTACTGTTTTTCTTCTGATACTGAAAAAAAAAATCGGTATCAGCTGGAAAAACATGATCAAATGTAATTTTTTGCTTTGGGAGTGAAACTAACATGCAGCCCAGCAGCACAGTGACGCCATCATAACCTCTAATACTCCATTAAAACCAAAAACAAAGCGGATTTCCATCAATAGGAAACAACAAAAAAGTAAAAATGAAGACTAAAATGAGCAGATGACCTGCGCAGCATGGAGACACTTGGAGGTTTTCTTTAGGTAGCTGCAGGCTAATTAATGAGTGGGATGTAATGGAGTCAGTGACCACTGACACACTTTTCCCTCTAAATCAGCGGATCTGATGCAGATGAAGCAGGATGGCTTCATTTCAGATGTAAAGCGCGTTAATGGGACCAGTTGTAACACCGTAATTAACATCTGCGCGGATGTAATTAGCCGGATTAATTAGAGGGAAAAGGCCCGAGTTAGCATCCTATTGAAGAAGAAGAAGGGAAAAAAATCACAGCGATCAATGGATCCCCCTTAGAAACTAACCCCATTTTAAAACACCCTATTAGATTTGTAGCTATTTTAAAGGTTTATTTTAATGCACATCAATGCATTCGCAGCCGCTCACGCAGCTATCCCGTTTTTTTGTGTTTTTTTTTTTTTTTTGCACAGCATGACCACTGCACAGGACAGGGGTCTCTGCTGCCTGCATACCAGCTAGCAACATTCATCTGCTGAGGGCGATCTGGCCTGGAAAATACCAGCTATATTTGCACAGTTGGCTCCCTCTGCAGCGACATACACTCCATTTCACCGCCACAGTTTCCACATAACCGCACGTCAGAAACCTACATCAGTTAGAAAACGGGAAATTAGCTTCTTTTTCCCCCCTCCCCGCCCTCCCTCCCCTCCTGCTACATCTAGAAATGCAGCCGACTAGCTCGGATGCTAGCAGCTTTAGCTACATTGTTGTAGCAAACGTAGACGCGCATCCTCGGCCAGGAAGCCAGGGGGGCTTGCAGGCTGGCCGGGATGAGCGGCGGGACGGCGGGCTTAACCTGGCAGAAGTCCTGGCAGAAGCGGAGGGAGGCTTCCGGCGGAGGCTGCCGACTCTCCTTTAGAGCCGCGGTCAGAGCCTGGAAGCGATCGCGGAGCTCCTCGGTGGCTTTCCGTGTATCATATTCCTTTTCTGTCTCCCCCTCCGCCATCTTCACAACAATCACGACCGCGTACGCACAGATGTTACGCTGCCAGACCCTGCACACGCACGCGCACGCAGGAAGGGGGGAGGGGAGAGTCAGCAGAGGGGGGAGGAAGGGGGGAGGAAGGAGGGCTCCTCCTAAAAAAGAGGAGCCCTCATGTCAGGAAAGGTCCTCCACCCAAAGGCGGCTCACAGGGGAAACAGGCCCCCAAACAGGGCCGATACAAGCTTTTCTGGGGCCTGTTACGGCCCTGGGCCTTGTAGGCTGGGCTGCAGGTGTGTTGTTGTCTGTCTTTGTGCTCCTCCCCTCTACAGATGNTGATTGGAGTGCAGAGTATTTGAACCTGGCTGTCTCCGTCTTCTGGGTCGCCTTTGGCGTCCACTCTGCCGCTAGACGCTTGTGGTGTTTGTTGCCTGGCCTCAGCTCCCCTCCTTTTTGCACATTTGCGTTTGTCTTTGTTTTTGCACTTCAACGCTTCCAAATGCACTCATACAACACATCCAAACATTTGCATTACACCACTGATACTGATTTCTACAATCCATTGTTGTTTTTGTTAATAAATATTCATTTTCTACACTTTAACCCCTGCATGGTCTCCTGTTTTGTTATGATCTTGAGCCAGTCGTAACAGGGCCCGAAGCAGATTTTTATTTGGGGGCCTTCAATATCGACCTGAGGGGGGAAGATCACCCATGTAAAGGTAAGAAAGACTAAAAAAACGTATTTTGTAAAGAAAAAAAATAAAAAATGTACTGAGATCAATCAATCAAATCAATCAAATTTTATTTGTATATAGGCCTGTCACGATAACAGATTTTGCAGGTTGATTAATTGTCTAAAGAAATTATTGCGATAAACGATAATATCGTTTCAAGAAATTTTGTTGGGGGGGTAACGTAACATAAATATGTTATATATAACTTTATATAAATATAACTTTATATAAATATAAAGTTATATTTATAAATATTTTTCCTATTTATAATAATGTCATCTTGTAGCTAGTTTTTATATTTGGATGTAACTGGGGCCGTGACTCTCAATTTCGTTCTACCTCATGCAACACGTGATGTGAATGACAATAAAAGTCTCTTGAATCTTGAATCTTATAATGATTTTCATTCAGCTAGGACCTTACGCTGACTCTAGCCACATGCCTCACAGGTAGATCAATAGAAAGAAAAAAAGGCATGAAGAGACGATAGAGACGATAATTAAAATTATCTCGATAGGTTATCCCGATTAATTGATTTATCGTTTATCGCGACAGGCCCATTTGTATAGCACATTGTATAGCACACAGAAATTTTATTCAGGTAACAGATGTGTGACCCTTCATAGAAAAATTGCTCAATTAAAAGTAAAAATACTGAAAAAAGATAGTCAAGTAAGTAAATATAACTACCATCTATGTTAGTTCTTTGTTCTTCACAAACAAAAATGGAGTGGTGTCATATTTTAGCAGTTGGGGGAGCTCAGTTTTATCATTTCTATGCAGCTCCCGCCCAGCAGGGGGCACTACACAGTTGCATAAATTGCTTATACCTCCTGTTCACACTTTTTCTTGTCTTTTCTCTTTTTTTTGATTAATGGATGTTTTACAAATATTGTACTTTATATAAAACTCATGGGCCCAAATTATATGAGTTGTATTAATATTTTTGTGATTATAAACGATATTCAAGTGTTTGAAAATTCTGAAGTTGTAGTTGATTTCTTTTGGAACAATGTGGAGTTACTTGATATAAAAAACCTACTATGCACCAATTTAGACTTGCTAATGTATGGAACTACATATTAAAGTACTGTCATTTACATTAGTAAAATAGTATTTTCTAATAGAGCCCTATCTACTGGCCCCAAGACCCACAAACCTGTAAATCAGAGCCAAAATTCCCAACAAAAGCAGAAAATTTATTAATGCATAATATATTAAACCTTTTATATTAATAAGATGTGAAAGTTTGGACAGAAAAATATTTTTTATTAAAGATTCAGGTTTTCTGGTAACGTTGAAGCTTTATTTTTAGTACAAACCGAATTATTTGTAAGAAGAACCCCAGAAGAATTTATTTAAAAAAGGCTAATAAAATATGATTTTTACTTAAATTAAAAAACATCAACCTCTTTATTTACATAAAATGTTATTAGTTGTTTACATAAGTCATTTCAAATCCTATAAAATAATTTATTTTGAACATAAAGTTTCACATCACATAAAACAGTTTATAAAATAAATAAGACGCCAGACCTTCATGATAACCTCTTGGTGCACTTTTTTAATTAACTCCAAGTCCTCAGTTTATTGATACACAGTTATCAATGCAAACACAAATGCTAGTTACACGTCACAGACAGAAACACTAACATAAACAACACCTGCTTCCAAACAGAGAGCAGCTTGTGCATTTCAAAGGAGACATCCTGCAGGTTTCCACGTTTCATATCAACTTATGATAATAGCAGGTGCTGCAGTGACACTCTGTGTGGTTTCTCACTGGGAAGTTGTCTACCGTTGTCTGCAAGAAGGTAAAATGAGCAGGAATGAATTAGAAAAAGAGATTAATTGTGGATTTTATTTATTTTTAAGTGGAATTTTATGAAAAATCAACAACAGCACATAGAAGTAGACAACAAACATATAAAAAGTTGTCAAATGGTGACGTTTTTTCATTTGATAGTTAAATCTTAGCTACATTTGCTATAAAATGCTAGCATTTGATAGCTAATGTTTGATAGGTATCAAACACATAGCTATAAATATAAGAATTGATAGACTTGTTAGCTACCAAAGCTATATGTTAGCTATCAAATGCTAACGTTTGATCGTGAATGTTAGCTAACACATTGCGGTCCATATTTGACATTGTCAAAATGCCTTTTTGTATAAAATATAGAGAACAACATCATTTATGATATAAACATATATGAAATACAGCTTAAGCACACATAAAATAGATTGCATTGTAAAACTAAGGTGTTTTGTTAATATATTAATATAATGAATACAACATTTTCCTTAAGACATTGTGCCCTAAAAAACACATAAAAACACAAAATTATACCAAGTATTTTTTATAGTTTCTAGTGTAAACATCTAATTCACTTTAAATAAGACAAAATTAACTTATAGGTATCTATCTATCTATCTATCTATCTATCTATCTATCTATCTATCTATCTATCTATCTATCTATCTATCTATCTATCTATCGATATATCGATATATCGATAAATAGATATAGATAGATATCTATAGATATATAGCGATATATCTATCTATATATAGATATATCGCTATATATCTATAGAGATATAGAGATAGAGATATATATAGAGATATATCTCTATATATCTATAGAGATATAGAGATAGAGATATATATAGAGATATATCTCTATATCTCTATAGATATATAGACATATATCTATCTATATATAGATATATAGAGATATATCTATCTATATATAGATAGATATATCTCTATATATCTATAGAGATATAGAGATAGAGATATATATAGAGATATATCTCTATATATCTATAGATATATATCTATCTATATATAGATAGATATATCTATATATATCTATAGATATATATCTATAGATATAAATATAGCATTATACAATACATTATTATATATTAGTTGACATTTTGATGTGTAAAAATGGCACTTGACAATTGTTGACTGTGTTCTTTAACTTTGTATTTATATAATAGAAGTATGTATAAAATAATACTTCCATAATAATTGCTTGCACGTGTACTAAGTTATTTGCACTAGGAATTAGACCAAAAGTACCTGGTATGTTTTGTGTTTTTGCAGTGAACGCGTTATGCATCTAGTTCAGTTAAATGAACGTTTTGTTACCTCGTAGCTGTGCTTAGCAACGCAGCACGTTGCCTCTGAGGTGATGTTCTTGGGCACCGCCATGGTCTGCATGGCCGTCTGCGGCGTCGGATACGCCCGGGAGAAGCAGCAGCCCTTGCACTGGTAGATGGGCGCATGGTCCCGCGATAAAACCCGGTTCAGGCCCAGGCTGCATTCTCCACAGCCCACTGCAAAACCAGACAGACACTGTGAAACACTCCAGGCTGGCTTAAAGTCAAGGTTTGAAGATTCAAATAAAGAGCATTGTTTCCAGCTTTAAGTAAGAATTTAAAGTTCAGAAATTTGATTTAACAGCAAAAGTGAATTTGTTTAAACATTGTTTTTATGTTCTGATCCTTTATTAATCTTCAATTATGAGCCATAACTTTATTTCAAATAATTATTTCACATTATGATAGGAATCTGCCCTCAACTGGTTGAACAAGAACACATTTCAGGATTATTTTCACTCACGTTATCCAGTTGAAATAAATACACTTTACTACAATTGAAATTCATGATTCAATTTGCACAAACAAAATATGTTTTAATGCATTTTATTTAACATTACACTGAATTCTTTTGAACAGAGCTTATGCAATGTGAGAAGATATTTTCCTTAACCATTTGATCAGTTGGATAAAAATTTTAAAAAAGACCCAGATGAACGTAACACAAGATAGAAAACCATGCAGCTAAGCATCCTGGGAAATAATCTCTTTATCTTTTTTCAATTATTTCCAATTGCTTACTTGAAAACCATAATATTCCCTTGGAGTTATGACAAAACAAAACTTTAACAAAGCTTACTGCTGTAACATATTTAAGTTCAAAGTCTAAAACTTGAAATATTTATTTGACTTAAAGAGTAAAGGTTAGTAGATACAATTAAATGAGGCTCAAATAGTTTTACAGTATAGAAAGGCACTGAAGGAGTGAAAAACACGACAAAAACACAAAACCTACCAAGTATTTTTAGTCTAGTTTAGTGTCTCATTTCAGAACTCTTGAAATGAGACAAAAACAATTTATAAGCAACTATTTGGCTGATTTGGAGCATTAGTACTCAATATAAAGGATATAAACAAGTTAGAAGCTTGTTTTAAGTTAATACTTCCTTAATATTGATGGAAAAAGTAAAAATTATTTCACTTATAACATATAACTTATAACAGCTTGTTTGCTTGTAACTTGTTTCTTAGCTAAAAAAAAATCATTTAATTTTAAATTGAAAAATTTTCTTACTGCTTGAAGAGTCAAAGTTGGGATAAGAGTCAGCTACATTCAGAAGAAAAAACAACAGAAGAAGAGTCACTGCGGCCGACTTCATGCAGCCCATAGTCGTAACAGCAGACACCTGTAACACAGAGACAAAAAGACATATTTATTAAAGAACATGTTCGGTTTTAGGGAAATAAAATAGAGATGCAGGCTGTTACCATGTTGCGATAAAGCTTGTCTTCATTCCGCTTCTTTTCAAGACTCCTTTATATTGAGGACTGACCACCAAATCAGCTAATTTTATACCTGGCTACTTCCTGGATTAGGTGACACCTGCTGACCTTATCTCTGATCTCTGTGATTCACTGTTTACTTTGCCCCCTTTCCTCTAATCCATTTAGAACCCAGAGAGATTGGAACAAGTTATGGAAACTCTTAATATACTTCCCCCATCCCGGCGATGGCCGTTCTGTTTAATCCCTGGATTTTGTTACCTGGTAACACAAGGTTGCTGTCGTCCATCAGATCAGGACAAAAAGATTCACATTAATTAGGGATTTTGTCCAACCATAAACCTGTTATAGAGTTATTTTACCAATAAAAAGGTGGTTTTTTTTATCAGAATAACAGGCAATTTTATGCCTGTAAGTGTTGTGTTTCTAGGTTAAATGAACTTTTACTCATGAGTCACATCCACTGAAACATGGAGTGGGTGGCAGATAGAGCTCAACATGTGGCTGGAATCAGACAACCTTCCGATTGCAAGATAACGTTTACTTCCAAATTTAATGCTAACGGCATTATTTAGAAAAATATCTTGATTTGCTAGTGAGGCAAGTTATTATGACAGCGTTTTAGGGCCTTTGTAGACTGAAAAAATATAAAGGTTAATCATATATAAAGAGATTAATCACAGACATTTTCTAGAAAAAAATGTGGATATCTGAGCTAAACAAGTCTAAAGTTTTAAATCTCTGAAAATGTGAAATTATTATGAGAAATCTTCTAGACAAAAACAAGAACATTTTGGTGCTCCAAAAGTTGAACATTTTGAAGAAAAAATCTCTGAAATTTCCAAGATAAAGATTCCTGAGGTCCAAAAGTGAAACATTTTAGGGAAAAACAACTCAGACATCTTAGATAAGTTGCAACATTTTTCTGGAAAACACTTGGAAATTTCTGAAACGGACAGTGATTGACAGCACTAAGACCTGCCTCCTGACTCTGATTGGTTGTTTCTAGATATGACCACTTTTCATTTGCCATAAGTTTTATTAATATGTTTTAGGTGGAGAGATTCATCTATGAAGCTAATGCATAAAAAATGATCCACTTTCAGAGCAGTGCAGCTATTATTAGCTATTTTTTGGCATTTATATAAACACATAAAACTGCACCATAAGTTTTTATGACCATTTTCATGGCCACATCAATTTTTTCCACAAACAAGAGTTGTAATACTTCATAATAAAATCGGTTAAGTTAAAATAAAAAGCACAGTGTAGTAAAAAAATGCCTCTAACAGTCAATATTTTCCTAAAATCACTTAAATGTCATCTGCCACGACCAACTTGGGTTTTGAGAAAACAATTACTGATGTAAGATTATTCTGTTAATGAAAAGCAAAAAATATTGTTATAAGGGAATTAATCAGCCAGTGAAACTATTAATGTTTCATCAACACTAAGGAATTATTAACTCTAAAAAAGTTCCTATATGTTGCTGGAAAATAACTTGTAAGCTAGTTTTGTTTCATTTCAAGTGTCCTGAGATATTTCCATTGGAAACTAAAAACTACTTTGTAAGAGTTTGTGTTTTTGCAGTGTTCTCTCTGGGTTTTTTCCTGTTCTTAAAATGATTTGATTGCACATCCAGGATGGATTCCATGAATAAACGTGCAGGAATTTGATATCTGATAAGGAGTTTCCATTTGTCCACCCGCGATTTCTGAAAATGTCAAGGATGAATAATTTATTTTAGGTTTAATTTGCGAGTTCCCTTAAGTGCCCATGTTCCGTGTCCTTGGTTGTTTTGGTGATAAATCCTCCCTCAAGCGGTGAATACAGGAGACAACACTATACAATAATAATTTGTCATTTTGTAGCCTTATGCTTTTTTAAAATAGCACTAAGGTAATTTTTTTTCCTCTTTTCTTTTAAAGCTTAAAAAGTGCCTGAAATAGCAAACAAAAATGTTAGTAAGCATAATTATGATAATTAAAACACAAACCTTCAATAATCTGAATCTTTAACGTTTGTTCATTTAACAAACTTTAATTGAGGATTCATTTAGATTTATCTCCTTCTGGACAGAAGCCCATCTTGATAGTGGGCTTGGCTTCACTTCCTCTGATGTTGCCATGGTTTCATGTTCACCTTAAAGCAGGAGTGTCTAAAGTGCGGCCTGGGGGCTATTTGTTGCCCTTGGACTGACTTTGTGCGGCCCCCAACTGCAATTCAAAACAGATGCAAATTTGTCTTGTAGATTCAGATGGAGAAAAATTGTTACCGACATATTTTTCTTACACAAGAAAATGTAAAGTACAACACAAAGTATTCATGTTTTTATAACCAATTTTTAACAAAAGTAAAATCCAGAGAATTTCACTGAAAAGCCAACTTTACTGCAACCAAATCAGCTTTTATTCTCTCTTAAACTTGGCTAAATATAGCAAGCATTTTGAAATAAGGTGGCACAAATTACTGAAAATAAATTTATTCAATCAAGCCCAAAACTAGATGATTTTGTTTTATTACAGCTCCCATGCTAAATTAAAGAGGTAGTAGTGGCCTATACAAAACCTTTTCATTACATTTTTTGTACAAAATCATTCAATGAGATTTTAGTCTGCTCAGTTGTACCTATTTTGACCCGTTTTATCACCTCTTGTCACTTTAAATCCACATAATCAGCTCAGTGTTTACATACACAAATGAAAATGGCTGCACATAGATGCACAATTATACAGTCATACAGCTTTGAAAAGCAGAAGTGAAGCTTCCTGCACAACAAGCAAGAATGCAGCAAGCGGTTTCTGGATGGAAAGTCAACAACAACAGACTTTTTTTATTTTCCAGCAGCCATTTTAAAGCGCATGCAACAGTAAAATCAGCTGATCAAACATAATGGAGCTCAGCTTAGGTTGCTAGGTAACGGCTAAGCTCCACTGGGGTTGCTAGGTAACAGCGCAGAGACCAAATCTGTCTTATCAATCAGGAAATTTTTGAAGCGGCTCATTTTCCAGACACCAAAAAATATTAACTTATTGCCAAAAAATGGCTGTGTATTTTCTTTTTATAAGCGTTTGTACAAAAACGTGCAAATTTTTGTCTAACAAGCAAACCTGTTGTGATCTGTGTTTTCTGTGTATTTATTTTGAGGTTTTTATGTGTTTATTAGTTTGTTCCTCTGTGAGTCTCTGTCTTCCCTTTTGATTGTTCCCAGCTGTGTCTTGTTTCTTTGATTACCTACCCAGTGTATTTAGTCCCACCTGTTGTCTGTCTCTTGTCGGATCCTTGTCATGTTACGTCTTGCTGCCCGTTGTTCTGTCCCATGTATTTAGTCATTAAATCATGATCGTCCTCATCCTGGGTCTGCCTGTGTCCTACCTTACCACCCACTCCACAAATCATGACAAAACAAAGTAGCAATCCAGTGTCTATACAATGAATAACTGTTTTAAATCCGCACATTCATAACCAAATGTGAAAAAAAATAAATGAGTTCAAAGTAAAAAAGGAGAAAAGGCATCTTAAAGTTTATACTCTAAGCTAAAGGGAGCCGGTGTAGCAACTGGCTATGTGTTCTATATTCCTGGTTTTAGTCAGAACGCCAGCAGCAGCATTCTGGATCAGCTGCAGCTTTCTCCTTAGGTAGATCTGTGAAGACACTGTTGCAGTAATCAATGCAGCTAGAGATAAATGGATGAGTTTCACTAGATCTTTCTGAAACATTATTCCTTTAATCCTGGAAATGTTCTTCCAGTGATAGAAGGCTGACTTTGTAACTGCCTTTATGTGGCTCTGAATGTTCAGGTCAGTGTCCGTCATTAATATGGAACATTTATTGTTGAATTATACCTAATAAAGTGGCCAGTGAGTCAAAAATATTGGACTCAGTTTCAGTCCGTAGCACTGAGTTTATGCCAAAAATAATCTGCAAGAAAATTATGTACTTCCTGTTACCTTAGTTGTTTTTCAATGTTATTTTTCTTCTTTTCTTCTTTTTATTGCTAAATGGAAAATCCAAACTATAGTCTATTGATGCACGCTCTGTCCCTGCTTGGGGTTAATTTGTTATTTTTGAAGTATTTCTGGATTTCTTTTTCACCAATTTTTATTGGAAATTTTATAATTTACTTTTTCTGGTTTCTTAACACTGGATGAAAGAAAGTCAGACAGTTTCACCACACGGTGGCATGAAAGATCTGTTACAGGTTTGGTCCTTACAGGTCTATAAAGTCCAGAGGTCATCAGAGCAGCTTGGAGTAAAAGTCAAGATTCAGGAAAATTAAGAAATTACACTTCTTAGCAATAATTTTATTGTTAAAACATGAGAAATGTGTAAAACAAAAAAAGTTTTACTATTTATAGTCTTTTTGCATCTCATGAACACACTTTGTTAGACACTTCTGCTATGTAGTAAATATTTTTACAGCACATTTACTGACTGACACACACATAAATATATAGCCCAGATTTCATTGTACAGTGAAATACAATGTATTGTATTGTACAATGTATTTCATTGTACAATGAAATCTGGGTGCAATTCTCCAGATAGAACAATTTCTTACTTTAAAAAAGACTATAAATAATAATAATATAATAATTTATCATATAGCAATCAGCAAATGATAAAAAGGTAACTGAAAACTAAAAGAGACATAAAAATAGACATGGTCAAAATGACCACTTAGCAGTAAATCAACATGGTGATGCTGATGGGTAAGAAATGTCTCTTGGCCACAATAATATGACAAAAATAAAAGTATGGTGCAGGAAAACTACTCCTAAAACCATCTTTTGTTGTCAAAATATTACACAAGTACAGTATTTTCCGCACTATAAGGCGCACCGGATTATAAGGCGCACCTTCAATGAACGGCATATTTTAAATCTTTTTTCATATATAAGGCGCACCGCATTATAAGGCGCATAGAATAGATGCCATAGTTATTTTGCCACCCGTCCGGTATTGAACGGGACATGATTTGTTCCGTTCAATACAAATATGGATGTCTAATAATAAAAAATTGGTCCAGAGTTCTATATATAGCATCTGCACTAGTCATTGTTTCACT
>CAEGAF010076201.1:0-13334 GCA_903067075.1 Micropoecilia bifurca
ATAATAAAATAATTGTGTTTGTTGTTGCAAGGGGGTGAGCTGGAGTATATATATATATATATATATATATATATATATATTTGTGTGCTCTTCAATTTGTATAAACCTACCAGCCATGATGGCAGTGGACTTGTACTCTGGGTTGAATGGGCAGCGGCTGCGTCCGTCCTCTGTAACAATCTCACCAGCATCACTTTTGACAAACGAGAAGTCCGCAGTCCTCTGAGGGGCAAGCACACATACGGACACCACATGTGATAAGGGAATTTGAAAGGCGAAGCTCTAAGTTGACAGTAACCTTTCTGTCAGATTTTGCTTTAAAAGGTGGTCAGTCTTTGGCCAAAGTTGAAGTGCAGGTCAGTGATGTTTGTTTGTTCTGGCTTGTTCTAAAAGGCACTAAAAGATCTGAAGAAAATGTATAAAACCCAGATCGATTCTTATATAAACTGATTACATGCATTATATATTTTCATCTTATCCCCGCGGACATGCAAGCTAATAAAATAATGCACATATATTGTATCTGACTGGCCTGCACGTCTCACTCAGACAGACTGCTGAGCGAGTAGAGAGGCAGGAAGTGGGATGCATCAGATTTGAGACAATGTTCCACTGAAATAAAAAAAAATCCCATGCAAAGTTCTGTAACTGACTAATCACCTTCTATGAGGGAAGACAAACATTATTGTTGTCTTTAAATCTTAATGAAATGCAGAAGCAAGGCTACTGCACAGATAGGATATCCTTGAAAGGGTGGAAACTTACAATGTAGGCACACATTGGGCTGAAGGCGTACGTCCCACATATGTACAGATGAGTGCTGTTCATTTTCAGTAAAATCTTTATGTAGTTGAAGCAGTCCCTCTGTTTTAAAAAGACAAAGAAGGGTTTATTATAATTTTTCCAGCTAAAATACAAGTAAAAAGCAACAATGTATATCATATATATGTATACAAAATATATTATATTATATAGTGTAGAGATTAGAGAAAAAGGCACAAAGTTTAAAATAAAGATCAAATGTTTTGTTTTTGCACAGTAATTTGAACTCTCCCCATTTACACAAGCTCTTTTTCCCTTTGCTAACATGCTCCAGTGTCAAAGGTTCAGCTCTAGGGTAAAGAAGTTTAACAAAAGTGAAGTAAAACAGTGTGTTTGAAAAGGAAGGGAAAAATCCCATTGTTATGAGAAGGAAAGTTCCAAGATGACAGGAAATGTCCGGGTTTGTGTCCTGGCCTGGGCTTGGTTCCCAAATGTCATTCAGCAGCAGTGAGAGGTGAAGTTCAGTAAATAATGTTTGAGCCATGTGAGTTCAGCTATGTGCACTTCAAACCAACAGTTGACTCGCCTGAAGATCTTTGCCTTTGAAACTGCACTCGTCTCTTTTCCTCTCTGGAGTTTTCCACGTGAGCTGCAGGAAAAATAAAAAAAATGCTGTGTTATTTAAACTATATCTTTGACATTGTGAAGCTAACATGCACACTTGCACACTTGTACGCTTGCACACTTGTGATCACTTAATCCCTATTGCCAAATTTCCAACTTACATGAGGGATTCAAGGAGCTACATTCATATTTATATGCTTAACATCACAGTGCAGTTTAAAGGTTGCAGCACACAGGCTCTTACATTTCTCTGTAGCGTCGCTGCACTGATATCAGAGAGATTGAGAGCAAACAGAATCTCCCGGGCGCCGATATACAGCATGTTGTCTTCACTGCTGAGCAGGAGGGAGGTGAAGTTGAAGACCCCGTTGGCCGAAAAGCTTCTGGTTGTCCTTTCCTTTGCATCTGGTCAGAAATAGAAAGGTGGTCATTGTAAGTAATGTTAATTGGATTTTCTTCAGTCATCACATGTAAATGCATTAAATGAATCTTCACTTTGAACAAATCAACAGGCTAAAGATATGATTTGACATCTGGTATAGCAGTAAGAGCTACACTTTAAAATAGCAGGAAAGCATAAAACAATTACAGCTCAAACATTCAAAAATAGGTTTTGGGAACGATCATTCAAAATTAAAATTAAAATACATGATTGGTTCAGGACATAATTTTACTCCAATTGTAGAAGAAACAGCTTCTTTTATGAATTTTGATCCTGAAAGTACTAAAAAATTCAATTAATTACTAAATATTTAGTTCTGAGAATAATGTAAATCATTACTTTGGTATAAAGGGTGAATTATTTACAACTGTAAGTATACAAAAATATATTTATAGAAATGTCATCTGGTGGCGGTTGATGTCCTTATGTACCGATGGCAAAGCATCTGCATTGTAACTTATACACTTATGCAGTGATTAATATTTGAGTTCAAACCCAGAGCAATAATACAAAAGGCAATAAAGGTTACCACTATAACATTAGCCCGTAAAGCAGTTTGTTACCAAGGAGACTGATGGTGGATAAAAACGGTGGAGTAACATTGCTGACCATGGAGTAAATTAGAATGGAATAGAAACAACCTTGGTGGAAATTATCATATGAAACAATATCAAATTAATTCCTTGCAACCACAACAATAGTTTTTTGGGAAAAAAATATCAAAATTATTAGTAACAGGTTCACATCAAGTCAGGAAATAAATGTCATTATGTGTATCATTTTATTTTCATGCAGGACATAAAGACTCATGCATCTGTTACAGTTAAACAGTGTTATTGCCTAAGTGGTCATGATTCAATAAAGAGACAAAGGTTGAATCATCAACTCCCTACATCACTGCTGCTGATGATTTATTAGCCCACGTGTTTCTTGGATTTACGGGCCATCAGCACAGGCCCAGCTTGAATGAGTTGCCTTAATTGCGTGCCAACGTAAACAGAGCGTGGGAGCTGATGGAAACTTGAAGGGACTAAACCTCTGCCCCTAAAAATATGACAACTGAAGAAAAAATAACAGATCAAAGAGCTTTTTTAAAAAAAACACTTAAGAAGATCCTTTAGGATTGTTAGCTTCTAATGGGATTTTGCTTGAAAAGAAGAGTTTGATTCAACTTTCAGCTACTGCTTTAAGGGACTGAGCATTTAATGAGGTGAAAAGTAGTGACTTAATGTCATGTTTCACTCCTAATATGAGCCTAAAACTATTTGTTTGTATTAAAGGGATACTGATTTCATTCAAAACACAACTAAATGGAATAACCACATGCAAAATAAAAGACAGTGATGCATTAAGTGCAGAATCCAATTCAGTTGTGTTTAATCTATGTTGGCATCAGATTAGACTGAACCCCAGATGCTGCTGGCAACAATTTAAGGTACTTCTTTTCCATGTTTAACCAACTCACTCCAGGAAGAGTCTTTAAGTTCTACTCATAAGAAGCTCAACCACCCTGCAGTATGTGTGTCCTAATTTAACTGCATCTTGGTTCTACTGCAGGTTGAGAGACTTCCTCTCCCTCGGGAAAACAACATGTTAATAGGAGTCCATCGCCACGGCAACACTGAGCCATATTGTAGTTAAATCTGTCTGTGAATCCACAAGAGGCAATGCTCCACGTACATGTACCCACAGGGGGCTTTTCAGTAGCACTACAGGATAAATGAACGGCTGCTCCATTGTATTCTGCAACTCGTTTTGTTTCCTTTATCACGAACATGAGCATAATTTTTTTTTTTTTTTTTTTTTTTACTCAAAATAACTTCAGAGTTGTTTTCTGCAATGAGATCAATTCTGGCAAGCTGGAATACAACAGCTATGAAAACAAACCAACTTAGAAAATTGTATATTTATATATTATGTTGTTTTGTACATAAAAAAATATATATACTTTTATGACTTTATTAAAGTAAATAATCTTTTGCAGTGAAGAGTTTTACAAATTTTGTGTTACTTTAATGAAAGGTTGTGGGAGAACTGAAAAAAGAAATCAATGATTAAGTTTAACCATCTAAATTTAAGTTGTAGGTTAAATTGAAGCTGGGCTATCAATGGAGATAAGGAAAAAGAAACACAAATTTGGTAAGTTATTTTAAAACTCCTTTGAATATAGGCCAAAAAAGTCAGATGACATGCAAGTATGCTAATGAGCTCCATCTTTGAAAGGAGGTGTATTCTGTCCTTTACTGAAATGCAGATTCAAAATTGTTTAGTTTTTTTAGTTACACTTATTTATTCTTGTGTTTTATAATGCCACTAATGTCATAGTATGTCACACTCCAGATCCTACCTTTTTTTGCACAAAAAGTGGACTTAAAGAAAATTACCTTTAATGCTAGCTTGAATATTGTTATTTTCAAAAACTACTTTTAAACTGACAAATAAGCCAGGAGAGCTATAAAACTCTTACATTAAATTCTGTAATGTCTTTTAGTTTTGGTCTGTCACTGCAAGATTAGTTAAACATTTACAAGAAACATAAGGCAGTGGTGACTTTTAATTTTGTTAACAGGACCAACAGTGAAGAACAGAAACGTGGTTTTTGAAGTAACTCATTAGTCAACCCATGCGTAGACCGGTTTCCCTTCTAATGAGCAAAGTTAATAAGTGGATTGAACTTCTTATAAGGAATCTAAGACTAAATGTCTGAGCTCCTTTTCCTGGTGGAATTTCTGCACAACACAATCTGAGGTGCTCAGCAGACAAAGGGAAACATTAGAGTCAAATGGAGGCACTTATGAACATAAAGACAGCTTGTATCTGTGATAGAGAACCAAACAAAGCAGATGCAAACATCAGAACATTACTGATGAGGCACACCAGTATTACTGCAATCTGTCTAAATTACCAACCTTGTTTGTTCTTTTAAGAGTCAAACTGCCTTACAAGGGATTTATTTGTTTTTATGTGAACCAAAAAAAAAATACATTGTATACTAAATCATTGTCAAAATGTATGCAAAGTAAGGCAATAAAAACTATATCAAAATTGTACAATCTTTTTAGCACAAATGTATTCCCGTAGCGTGCAAACAAAATTCCTCAACAAAATTCCTTGTTTTTCTATAAGATATGACAGACTTTAGATCTTACTGGCATGTAAAGGAAAATGAGGGCATTGTGTTCTGTAGGAGCGATACTGAGAGTTTATCTACAAAAATAACTTGGAAAAACAACAACTACCTGCACTTTAGGAACAGTGACTTTGTTGACTTGTACTTTGTCCAGATCAAGCTTGCTGATTATTCTTGGACAGTTTCTGCTCAAACAAGTTTCCAGAATAAAGTTTGTCAATTAAAAGTAAATCAGTTACAAAGAAATGTGAATATTATTCAAATTTATACTGAAAGCATGCCAAAAACTTACTGGAAGATGATAGTCAAGTTCTAATGAGTGTTTTTTCAAACCTACCAATTCAGATTTTTTTTCCTTTCACTAAAAGCAATCTGTATTACAATTCCTTATGTTTACTTATGTTTATTTTAAAAACAGCTAATTTCACGTACTGAATATACAGTCACTATCATTAGCTGTTTTTTCTTTAACAACAACTGAACACTGAAGAGATTTGTGTGCCTAGCGCAACCCAGCGCTGCTTGCATTTGATACATTGACTGAACAGAAATGAATCTTGAATTATTATTTTTCTGATTGGCTAATCAGCAGTTTACTGATTGACAAGAAAAAAATCACCCTATTCCCATCTCTGTCCAATTTCTGTGGCTTATACAGCTCTTTTTGTATGTTTTTCATTGCATCTTCTTAGCCTAAATACTAAATGACATTTAGTAAAGCCTAAAAACAAAAGATATTTGTTTTCTAATAATTTTGTTCTACTGACACGAATAATAAGCAGAAAGGGATCAGACAGATGACATCTATCCAGTGGCAACTGGATAAATCATACCAAAACATTGGTAGGCAGAGCTGGAGGCTTTACATCTCATCATGTTGCTGATAGTAGACCTCTGATGATGGACTTTGTGAGAGCAGCTTTGTCTGGTTATAGCACTTCATCTGTGACCTTTTCCCACTAAGCCATGAACTGCACACTCTGCAGCTGCAAGCAATAAAGCATCACAGCCATTATTATGTAATTAAAAGTAATTTCTACAAATGACTGTTACATTTCCTGAAAACTGTCTTGGATGGACTTGCAAATCATTTTTCAGAACAGATTATTATAAAGTTTAAGGATTCTATTCATTCGATTCTATTGGGTCAGCTTTGATTTGCTTTGAGTATGAATTGTACTATACAAAGAACTTGCTGTAGCATTCTAATAATCAGTGTCTTGGGTCTATTTGTAATGGGAAACAATGGTTTTATAGATTTAGTTCATAAAACTTAGGCTACATTGAAACAGAAGTGAACGTTTGCAGGATTTATTGAATGTGGAACATCTTTGAAAGGAAGTGTATTCTGTCCTTTACAGTGAGCTAAAGGCTTTCTTTTGTAGAGTCAAAACTTTATCTGACTAAATGGTGCCTTTTTATGTTATTTCTCTATCAGTTTACAAGTGAGTTCAGCGGAACATTATCGCACACAAAAACAGGCTTGATTGGATTTGAATATGACTGATATTATCACAAATCAGTGTTTTTACCACTAGGAATATGCATATTGGATTATAACTGTAATTCATAATAATGTACTTGCCACAGTTGTCATGTTTGCCAACATCACAAAAAACAGTGATAATAAAAAAGATGAGACCATTTTTTGTAAAGCACAATTCATACATGAGTCAATTCCATGTGGTTCACAGAACACCACAATAACAAATTAAAGGAAACTAAATTGAAACAAGAAATGGAATAAAACACCTAGCAAATTTTAAATACAAGTACCATAAATAAAGGCAATTTTAAGACAAATTTTTGTTTGCTCAGAAAGAAAGTGCCATCGTCCAATTTGTATCAAGCAACACATTTAAGGCGGATCCTCTTTAAGGGACATCAGACAGTTCATTTCCAGTCTTCTGAGCATTAAGATGACCTACATTGTAATGTCTCAGGCAGTTCCAGGTAATGCTAGCAAATAATGGTTTTAGAACAGCAAGACTTATTAAAGAGGCAAACTCACAAACCCGAAGTGGATAAACAAATCTGTATGTATTCATTAGAGAAAAACCCACGGAGAAAGCTACATGACTATGGAAACTGACAGCTTTACATTAAGAATAGGTTTTGCATTGTGCAGAGAATGTGAGAGCAAAGGGACGATTTGCTACATATTAACAAAACTCTGTAGTTTTATTCCGTTCACTGCTGCTTTCACAAGATGGGGAGTCATTTAAGCAGCGACCACAGAGGCAGAAACCTTTAACAAGGGGTCAACCTATAGCAGCGTCAAATTGTCTTGCAAGACACAAAACAGCCACAGTGGAGCTCTAACTGGATTATCCCAAGTATTTTAAAGCTTGCTTGTAAAAGCTCGTCCTGAATGGATAATTGTGTGGGAGAGTGAACCAGTACAGCTAAAGGACAGGGACTGGAACATCTGGAGTGCATTATGCAAAGGCCAAGAGGCTGAGAAGTTCCTCTGGCCAAGTAGTGAGACCGATGTTTATGATGGTAAACTCTGGGGCTGAATTTTGTTAGTAAGATATCGTCCCTACGGCACCATCTGTGGGGACAATATATTTGCTAATTTCTAATAACGTCATGGTGTGAGAACTATAAATATCTGCAAGTATGATGGACAATGAGGGGAAGGTAGGATAAAGACATGTTTTACATATTCACAAGGCGTGGATTAACAATATAAGCCTTTGTGGTGCGATTTACAACACCACAGTGTGATATTGCAGGAATCCTGCTAATCTGTAAACATAAACAGCGCTTTGCTCTAATAAATTATTAAAAAGAAACGCACCTCAGGAGAGGCTTTTTCTCATGAGGCAGTCCTTGTTCATTCAGGGAACAACAAATGCTGAATTAACCGTAATAATGTTAAGCAGGTGCTGGTTCATCAGGAACTCACCATGACCCCTTCCTCTGGTTCTGGAGCATTAGGAACAGAGGGGCTGTACAGGAGGTCCTGACCTGTTTCTAAGTGCAGCACAGCACTAAGACCTTACTATTTGTTCTGAGCAATTACACTTGCTAAGCACAAAAAGCACCTTGTATGCAAAGCAGCTTTGCAGAGGTCAATAGGTACAGGATTATATGCACAATATGGACATTGTGGTGTTATGAAGAAACACAAGTGTACCAGCAAACAAAAACTTACTATATGCATTCAAAACATGTTATTTACGATAATTATTAGAGCTTAAAAAGTTGCGTCATGGCACTTTCACATCAGAAATGAAAGAAACTTTATGATATACAGCCACTGACCCCATATGTTTGACAGTAACCTAATGTATTTAAACATCTAAATACAATGAAAATGACTTTTAACCTCAGACTGAGCATCAGAATGAGAAAGAAAGGAGATTTAAATAACTATGAGTGTGGCATGGCTGTTAGTGCCAAATGAGCTGAGCTGAGTATTTCAGAAACTGCTGAACTACTGGGGTTTTCACAAACTATTCTTCTGGTTTGCAAAGATTGGTCTAAAATAGAAAATACACAGGGACAAGTCTTTTGTTTTTGACCTTTTATGGCCAAGAGTGTTGATTCTGATTGTTATTTTCAGTAGGATTATGTTACAAAGTTTTAGCTAAGTAGAAATGTTTCATGGAATCAAATAGAAAAAAACAACATTTTTCACAATGTGCAGACTTGCTACATCGAAAATATTGATACAATTCAGATAGATACAGATGTTTTGAAATAAAAATGATAGAAATAAGACACAACTAAGACACTTATTTAAATTTTTATTATTAATACAAGAATCCAAACTCATTTAATACACTTGAATACACTAGAAAATATTTTTCTAACCCAGATAGTGTTTAGGAAAAAATGCTTGATGTTACCTAGTAATTATTAATTTTGTTGTTGCAGTTATCACGTGTTTGCAGCACTACATTTCCTATTTGTAATTTTGCTATGACAAAGTATATTGAACAAGGTTAAGAACCTCTTCATGGAAAAAAAGATTACAATGGTGCATCTGTACTGCAGAGTAAATAACACTTCTCACTTTACACTCAAACTGAAAAAAAAATCCTATGTAAACATACTTTTCAGACAGCAACATCATTAAACGGTTGTAATAACACTTGATACTGCTGTCATTTGAAGTTACTGCAGACTGGCTAATTTAACTAATTTGAACATGGTAGCATTTAAATAGTGAAAACTTTCTCGCTCACAGTGTGGCTGCAGGCATGGCCCTGGCCCAAAATAAAGAAAACATGGTCACTTGGATTGTCACAGAGGGATCAACTGGGAATAAATAGAGGAGGGGGAGGGTTTATAGGTGTGTGCCTTTAAAAAGTATTCCAACGCACAAAGCCCTTCAGCATGGTCTACATTAAAGTCTGGAACAAAAGCAGAGAGAAAGGCAGTTGCAGGCTTTACTCCATGAACCCATGATCCGTGCTGATAGGCGCATAATGAGAACCAGACAAGTGTTCACACCATAACACATACAAATCCCTATTCATTATTCATGGCAGATTACCCTCTTCATTAAGGCAGAGGCGGGAACCAGGGGGATCCAGAGGGACCCAGAGTAAAGTGGAGGGGACATTAGTAAATGAGAATGCTACCGATGAAGATCAGCCAGCCGGTTCTCTGGCTTGCCCAAGCTGTAACAGTTTAGGCATGCAAGCTGTCAAGCTAACAGGCGTCCAGATAGGACAGCGAGCACCGGAAGCCGTGACGAGGCCCGACAGTTTTTGCTGTATAAAGTTCATGTCCCTGAGGCTTGTGGTTCTGCATTCTGCTTTGATACTGTATATACAATGTGACAAAGACTTTCTGCGGGGAGACTGGAAAATGTCAGCGTAGCAGAACTGACGTTACCAAAGCAAGGCAGCGTTTATCAAAGCTCTGCTGACCTTCATTCGCATTCTGAAACGCAGGATTTTCCTTATTTCGTGATCTGCAACAAGATGTGTTTTTGAACAAATCATTTGCATTCAGAGCCACCATTCGTATAGAAATATAATTAATTCATTGTTAAAAGAGACTTATGTTCCTGCACAGCCTGGTTATGGGCCTTATTGCAAACCTACAAGACAGAGAATAAAACAACCAACTTTGACTGGCCTCGGTCTCAAAGACTGTATGCATCAGTTTATATACTGAGAACTTGAGGCATGTGAATCATGCATGTTTTATGGTGTTGTTTAACTCTGGCTGCACGCCCTAAAAGCAAATCTTTGCAGCCGAACAGAGGGAAGCATAAAGCATCTTTTCACAAAATGATTGACGATGTGTGTTGTTGTGAAACACTCAGCCTCTGTGTACTCTGCAGAGGCAGGGGAGGTGAGAGAGATTATATCTTCAGGTAAAAAGTCCAGCATGTAGACAAGGCGCAAGCTCAGACAGGCTCAACTTTCTGAAAGCACAGAGTAGTCCTGGGCTGAAAAGGGAATCAGACGACTGACTATATAAGAGCACTCAACGAGATCCTTCCACACAATCTTCTCTGACATACACTAATGAGGCCTGACCATGAGTCACTCACCACAGTCCAAACCCCACAATTTTACACTAATTCCTTAATCTGTCATTGTGTTTAATTTCCATGGAGATAATAAGGTGTAATTTTTGTTGAAATCCAACTTGTCATCTCCACTGCATCCCAATAATAATCTGATTCACGGTTATGAATTTTTCTACATGACCTAGCTGTATGACCATAAATCACATAATAGCATGACGCTGAAACACAGAGTTCTTTCATAGTTACCTTTGACTGACCTATTTATACTGAAAAATCTATTGTATTCTTTAGTCCAATTTTACTTTCTTTTATCATCCTCCACCAATGTAATATTTACAAATACTTAAATGTAAAATACTCTGAATCGCCTTGTGTCTAGAACTATAAATAAACTTGCACAGACTTGCCTTGGGTGAGTTCAGATATAAAACATGTTTCAAAGTTTCAAGTAAGTTTTGCAAGCGTAGGCATGAAAATATACATTTTTGATAAAAGCAGCAACACTCAAGGCCTGAGTGAATTTGTGGAGGGATTTACAACAACAGCAGGTCTGTATGTAAATTTGTCTGATCCACAGAAACTCAGCAGAAACAACTCTCACTTGCAGTTAAATGCTACCAAAATCAACAAGTCGGTAAAGTTTTTTTTTTTTTCTCCATTCATTTTTTTTATTTGACAATTGATTGACATTTGGCCAAATGTTGCAGTTCACATAAAAGGATCTGATACAACCACATCTGGAGCCCCAGGCATCTTCGGGTTGCATAAAATTCAAAATGCATTCCTTGCAAAAGCATCCATGCTTCATGAACTTTTTCACATTTTGTCATATCACAACCACAATTTTCACTGTATTTCAACAGTATTTGCATGTGCTATCCCATAAGAAGGTATCATACACAGCTGCTAAATATAATGTTTTATTAATCGAGAAGGTGTGGTGCTCAGTAGTACTCTGCCCTTTCTTGACATATATAAATGAAGTCCTCAGACGTACTCCGATTAGTCGGGAGAGGTAACCTGTGTTTCATTGAAGGGATAATGCAGAACAACCACAAACCTACCAATTAATAAAAGATGAGAAAATGAGACCTATAATAAATCTAGAGAAGTTGAAAGGTGGGAGAAACTGATGATAGGAAATCTATTGGCTGTGTACTCCCTATGTAGGAGACGCGTATCGAACGCGAACCGAGGGTTCAATTCCCGAATCTGGATCCTGTGCTGTGTCTTTCCCCTCTTTCTCTACCCATTTCCTGTCTGATCTATTCAACTAAATGTCACTAGTGTCAGTAAGAAGTAAAAAAAAACCCTTATAGGTGTAGTAAATGTCAGTTATTTAAAGAAGGGACTTACTGTAGGGAAAGCTGAGGCGCGGAGTGACATCATTTTCTGTGACAGCCAGATGAAGGAAACCAAGAAGTAGGACAGTGTAGGCTGGGAGACACAGCCAAGCCATACTCATCGTCCACATGCCACCGCAGGTCCACCAGCCAACTTGTACTATTTGTCTCGTTTAGGTTTTGGGGGAATTCATGAAGCGTGCCTGTTTCTGTTTATCTCCTTTCGCGGCCTCTCTCTTCTCATGCAGCTCCAGGCGCTTCAGATGGAAATCCGGTGAAATTGTTGGGAAGAGAGGAAACTCCTTGTTGTTTGATATTACAATCGGTGACTTTAAGAGCACAACAGAAAACCTCTTCTATGCAGACACCGGACTGCAGGGTCTCAACAGATACCTTTGAAGAAGAAGAAAAAACATGACATTGTGTTATAATGTTGTATGAGCTAATTTGCACATACTATCATTTTCTACAAAAATTTATTATTTAACAGCTGATCAAACATTTATCAAGACCCTTTGCTTACTGTGAAGAAAAAATATCCTTATTCATAAAGATATCCTGCTTGAATATTTAGCATCTTTGTAGTTGTGTTGATTAGAGTAATGCATTGCATATAATTATTAAATGCTCAGAAGATGATGTCGTCTTTTATTTTCATGTCAGAGGGTCTTGAGTGTTTTATGGCAAACAGTACCACAGGTTTTACATGATAAACTGCACTAAAATGCATTTTGAGGAAGTAGTACAGTAGGATTTATTTATTTATTCCGCTTTTGGTAATTTGTACCACAAAAAAACCTTCAGAAACATGAATGCTTCGTATTAATGTGTGTTTGAAAGTGCGATGTGCAGAAAAATCCATTGTTATAGTAAACAATGCATTTATTTCCTATAACAAATACATTTATCCAGTTCTCGTTATTGACTGGATAAATTAGCAAATCCCACAGGCTTTTGCATTCGGAACTAGAACTCAGTTAAACTGAATTTGATGTCATTTCCAGATGCAGGTTACAACTTCAGAAGTAAACTGAACACAGCATAAGCAGCCACCTGCAATTGTTGTTGGCTTACTGTCGTCAGCAAGTTCTTATAACCTTCTTCAAAGCAATTTTCTACTAAGAGGTTTCTGATAGAGCAACAATTAATTACCTATTTATACTTATATTTATACAACTGATCTTTTAGCTGCTGTTGTTTAGTAGTTTCATATCACACTTAATCCACTCATATCCACCTTCCAAATTAGAGGTGTGCCGATCGATCGGTCACCGATCATAATCGGCCGATTTTCGTGAAATCGGGGATGATCGGGATCGGCCGATCATTGGCTCTGTTACCGATACCGATCAGCTGCATCTCATTTCTCAGCCTGTCTGTCCAGCTGGTCTCCTCTTTCCTTCATGGCGCAAATGCGCAGCAACAAATGCTAAGCCATGTGTAACTATAACGCACTGACTCAATGAGGACGTTTGCGTGTTGCGGCGGAAAATAGAAGCAGGTCAAAATGCATCAACACGACGAAGCTAATAGACA
>CAEGAF010076207.1:0-16034 GCA_903067075.1 Micropoecilia bifurca
TCCATCCATCCATCCATCCATCCATCCATCCATCCATCCATCCATCCATCCATCCATCCATCCATCCATCCATCCATTCATCTATCCATCCATCCAGTCAGTTTCAGGAACTGATGTTCACTGTTTCTCCGTATATAAATTGATACCATCCTACAGATTTTGCCAAGTATGACTGCCATTTTAAACTAACGCTACACTTTCCTGATTCCTTTTATCACATGAGGTCGTTTCTTACAGTGTTGCAGTGTCTCAGGCCAGGCTGAAGACAGCCGGTGCCAGTCCCACCTGAGCGTGACATAGGCTGATTTACACTAATGACAAAGCGCCTCTCCTTCTCCAGATGCGTCAATGGATAAACGGCAGTTTTGGCCTTGTTTCGCTGTCAGCCCTTATCTTGTTGGAGACAACAGAAAAAAAGCAATTACCCACAGATGCTGCAGTGGTTGACAAAGTAATGGAGGAGACGACAAGAAGCTGAAACCACTTCTTTCATCATTACATCTGTCTCTTCTGCACTGCGCCTCTCTGGAAACATTTATACCCGTCTCTTTTCTGACTTCTCTGACTGCAAATAGGCTCGCTAACATGGCTGACCCTAAACCTCTATACCTCTCTACTTCTCTTCTCCTATAGCTTACAAAAGCTCTAGTTCATCATTGCACTCTGGCAATCATTTAAGCTCTTAGCAGTCGGCCCTGCTGCTCTTACTGAGCCTTCAAGTGAGGGTTTGGGAGGTCGAAGGACACAGAAGTGCTTCAACTCCTCCTCAGCATCTATCAAACTTTTTTCTTACCTCCAATAAAATATATATATATATATAGATACAGTATATATAGATAGATACAGTGAGAGAATTACATAGAATGAAAACTAAGAAAGTCCCAAAAACAGCAAATTAATGTTGTATAAATACAATTTTTGGAGCATTTATCTGAAAAACCTTTTTATGCAATAACAACCTCTGAGATTTTTCAGTCTGCTCTCTCTGCGTTATCCTCTCTCATCTTCAACTAGTTGCACTTGATGCTTTAGATTCTACCTGTAAACCATACAGTTTAACTTTTAACTTCATACACAAACAACACAGATTTTGATAATTGTACAAAACAACAAAAGCAAATAAAAAAATGTCTCTTACTCTGAAAAAGTTCTGTAAATAAATATCCATATCAAATGTTTTTATGTGCTAGATTTCTGTGACGGGGCTGATCTTCTTCTTCTTCTGATTCAGCTCCTGAGTCAATGCATCTAGTTTTCCCAACCCTTTTTACTTTTTGCACAGACTTTTTGCACTGGTTCATTCTGATTTGACTTAGATATTAGCACCAGTAACACGTTTGAAGGTGTTTCTGTTATACATTGCTGCAGCCTTATAAAACAAAAAACTAACTAAATGATTCTTTTGAAATAAATCGAAACCTCTGTGGCGATTGCATGAATTAGACTATTAAAGTATTTTTTTATATGTTACAAAGATAACCACTTTTGAAATGAGGACTTATTAATCAAGATAAACAGAAATTTTGAATCGCTGAATTGTTTTAATTCTGTCATTTTGACAGATTCATTTTTAAGATAATACTAAAGCGTCCCAGTCAAATTCAAATCCATACTTTGACTAGGCTACTCTAAAACATTACACTGCTATGTTGGACCAGGGAGACAATTGTAGGACAGTGCATGACTCTTGAGACCTGGACTTAAAGACCCCTGGCATAAGTCACCATGAAGCGTCACTTCACCACCTCCATCTTTGCCTGATGTTGTGATGTTTTCTTTCTAAAATGTCTTGTTGTTTTAATGCAAAGTCAAATGGGATTTTTGTTTTTAACATCCCATTGTTTGTTTTTCTGTTGATAATGGTGAATTTCACCTCACAACTCTCCCATGGACATCATTTTTATCCGTTCTCCTTCCTATTTTTGAATCATGAACATTGACCTTAACTGAGGCCAATGAGGCAAACAGATGTCCGTGACATCGTTTCTCTTCTGCTTTTACAAGTTCCTAGAAGAGGCCAAACATGTTGCTTTTTCAGTATTTATTCTTGCCTCATCTGGCAGGTTCTATTATACCCATATAGTTTCTTGGTTGTACAGGTCAAACTCAAACCGTATTCTCGGTGTGTACCTGAATAGCTTACCAAAAAAATTGTTTAATCACAAGAAATTCACGATTTTAATAGAGTGTGGTTCCTTTTTGGCTGGCTGACTTTTTCTCTTGTAAAAAACAAAACAAAAGCAGAAAATACATATGAGGGGGTACCATAATTTTGTTAATGCCAAAATGTAAGTCACAGTCTAATTTTGCTGATTTTAATGTATTTTCAGGGATGATATCTTACCAGTATTGGAGAAAATAAAAAACAAAATACAGAGGCAGGAATGCATGATTTCCACTTCAATGAACAGCTGATTCATTGACATTTCCTTACAACATAAAGTATAAGGTTCTCATAAAATAACTGGACTGGAAAAATAATTCTTCTTGCATTCCCATTTGACTGCGGGTGTCCTGTATGTTTCAGAAAGTCAAGAACTTACATTGGCTGGCCAATTGGTGAGGCTGGATTGAACAGCTTACATGACATGAAGACCCACACTCACACAGGAATACACACTTGAACAGCTACCACTGCTGTGAAAACTATTTGTGGGAAGACAACATTTTACAACTTAGCTCTGAAATAAAATATGTGCTAAATAAAACAACATTCGTGGGTTCCAGATAAAAAAAACAGGTTTTGGTCTGAGGAGACATGATCTGTTCCTGCTGCACTGGAGCGTCTGATTAAAAACACTATTGAAATGGGATGTGAGATCCAACAAGGGAACTGCCCGTCATGACGGATGCTAATCAGTGTATTAGTGAGAAAATTACAAATGAGCGTTCATGTAAACATTTTCCACCTTGGCTAATGAAACACAAACTGATAACTGCATCCTCTGGAGAAATTAGGTGACAGCACAATAGCGTTCCCAATAAGTTACAGGCAATTAAACATTGCCTTTCTTCCACTGGAGGAATCTGGAGGCTCTAATTTAACTCCCATCTTCCAAGTGTGGCTCTGCCCAGACATTTCATTTGTTTCAAGAGTTTGTGAAGCCCTCAGAGATTAGGTTTCCTTCCTCAAAGCAGCCAAAGAGGCCTCATACTTTTTAATCTTTGTTCAAAAGTAAAAGAATATCAAAAGTGCATCCACCTTCACTCCTTTCCTTGATAATTTATTTAAAAAACTCATGAATATGAGCACACTACCCAAAAAAAAAGAAGGAAATATCCTTGCAGGCACGACACCCCTGAGACGGAGTGATTGTCTTTGGCGAGGTGCCATTGAGCTGTAGGAGTGCTTTGAAGACATTCCTAGTAGGATATAAATAGTGTATTTTTCCTCAGCACCACCATGTAGACAATGGTGGAGATATGGAAGTGGCCAGTCTTCCTCTCACTAAGTAGTACTTTCCCAGAGAAGTAAAGGCCTTTACACAAGAGGCCAGTGACATATGAGACTGACCACAGTTTAAAAAAAAGTGTTGACGTAACTTCGTCATTCAACATTAGTCATTTGACACCGACGAAACTGTAGATTACATGAGTAATTTTTTCATGTCATGTCTTTGCTTGTTTTTTATCTAAAGATGGTGTATGATGGGAAACAGGAAGTATGTGTGCCTGTGTGTGTGTTTATCAGAAAAGCAATAACATCTAAGCTGTTAAAAATAAAATAAAAAATAGATGTTCTACTCCAGAGTAAAAGAAGACACCACCCATCATGACTGTGAGAGCAGGGTTTTTTTTTTACGTGAGATACGAGACTCCCGGTCCGTTTAAATATTTACCGGCCAAATATTAAGCTGCTGCAAGGACACCAAAATGTGAAAATGTCTCCATTTTATTTTTGCTCTTGCAAGCCTCATATCATCTGGCCATTGTTCAAGCGTGAGGCAGTGTGACGGCGTGGTGAGAGGGTGAGAAAAGACTCTTACATAAGTTTGACTATTTCCTGTGCAGAATTGGCTGAGGTGGCTCACAGAGACAAACAAAGACATGCACCTTTGTGAATTAGCCTCGACGTGGGGAAGTTTAAATGCTGCCTTTTACGCAGTCCTTTCATCCGCCAGACACATACATCCAAGCTTGCCTGCCAGCTGCCAGGCTTGTATGCAAAAGATGGCAAAGATTATTCTTGTTTATGAAAACACAGAGCGCTCGCTCTGAACCCACAGTCAGCACAGGAATTCATATCAGTATAGTTTCACATTTTTACTCTAAATATGTTCTGCTGTTCCAACCCACTTGGTGAAATAAGGAGGTGTTCAAGATTTCTTATGCAACCTAAGATTTCTCAGACCTCAGAAAGAATGGCATAAATATGAGATTAGTAGCTTTTAGCTAATATTATATATGCTCCACCAAATACATTTTATTCATAGACAGTAAATACAGTGATTTTTTTCAGCATAATTACAGTAAAATGATGAGGCAGCAGTACACTGGGCTAATGAGTCACAGTAACAGATTTTTAGAGATGCACCAATCAATAGACTATTTTTTCTTTAAAAGGCTCTAATTGGTGATCAGAATCTGAAATACTGAAAATTATGTTTTCTTTTCCTTTAAAGTGTTCACCACCTTCGATCTACAAATACAACATCCAACAAAATGTACTGCCATGCACTTTTTTCAAGTGTAAATATCTAAGACATATGAGGGACTTATGCTTTTATGCATAAATAGAAATAAGTTTGTAATTCCTTCTGTATGATTCCAAACTGATATCTATTTTACAGAATTTACTACATATGTATTATTTATGTGGGGGGAAAGTTGAAAGACAAAACTAGTAACTCAAGACAGTAACTGGTAAGTTAAACCTTAAAAAAATCTATATAAATGTGCATTAGTTGCATGTCCATGTCTCATGGGTGAGAGAGCTCCAGGTCTTTCTTAGAGCTTGTACTACTTCCTTCAGAAAAATAAAACAGATTGGGTAAAATATGGCATTGGCAGGTGAGTGGACGTTGATATCGGTCATAAAAGTTGAATTGTTTATCCACAGATCAAATGCTGAAATTTTGGATGTGTTTCTCTCTCCATTAAACATACCAAAATCAAGATCTAACATTAGTTTTAACATATAAACCACAAGCCATAACATCATGAACTTTGATATAATATTTTGGAAAGAAAATAAATATTACATAAATCTCATTTTGCTTTTATTTTAATTGGTAAATGAGCTCCCCCTTTAAGAAATTGTGGAAAAGTAGAATTGGTACAAAACTGGAACCAGCAGGTCAGATCCCAAAGAAAATCTGAAATCCCAGGAAAAGCCTGACTGAAGTGGAAGGAGAACTTTAAAGACAACGGGAAATCAATGTTAGCCAGAAAAGGTCCAGTCGTTGAATCTCCATATACATTTTATTATTTAATGTATTATTATTCTTTGGGGGGGAAAATGGAACTGGCATGTTTCTATCTCAAAGGAAATCAGAAATTGGCATCGGCCTGAAAAAAAACCTGATTGGTGCATCTCTACACATTTCCAAGTCCCTTCACAAATAAGTGAGTGAGGCAAAAATATAAACAACCCCCCCGCCCCGCCCCCCCTTCATGTGCGCTTTGAAGTTCTGCATATGATTTTCTTGAAGGCTTTTCTGAAGTCCCTGTTAAAAATAGTGTAAATAATGGGGTTCACCGAGCTGTTGCAGTAGCCAATCCAAAAGAAAAGTTTGAAAAGTGCGTCGGGGATGGTGCAGCTGTTCCTGCAGATCGCGTGGAGGCTGTAGGTGAAGAAAAAGGGGAACCAGCAGAGCACGAACACCCCCATCACCACCGCCAGCACGAAGGTAAAACGCTTCTCCCGCATCTGGGCCACTTTGGTCTTGTTGGCCGCGGCCAGCTGCTGTCGCTCGGCCGGGTTCTTCTGCTCCGGGTACGGCTGCGACGCCCGGGCCGAAGCCCACGACAGGCGGCAGCTCTGCGGCGGGCAGCACTCCGACCCCTCCACCTTCCTGCGCTTGGTGAAGCGGTGATGGCGCGGCTTGGTGTCCGAGGAGTAGCAGCTCTCTTCCAGGTCGATGTCGTCCAACTCCCCTTGCTTCTGCTGATGGCTGCCGGAGCTCAGGCTGCTGGGGCTCTCCACCTCGAACCGGTCCTTCCTGGCGAAGCACGTCTCCGACTGGGAAGGTTCTCTCTCCAGGCCGTTCTTGGCCACGAACACGGTGGACGAGCGCTGCTTGGCCACTTTGTAGATCTTACAGTAAACCAGGATCATGATGAGACCCGGCGCGAAGAAGGACACCAGGCAGGAGGAGAGGATGTACCAGGTCTCGTCGGTCAGCTCGCACTTCCTCTCGTCGTGCTTGGTCATGAGAAGAGGGGGGAAGGAGATGATGGTGGATATCACCCACACCACGGTGATCATGGACTTGATGCGCTTCGGCGTTCGCTTCAGGTTGTAGCTCACAGCCTTCGTCACCGACCAGTAGCGGTCCAGGCTGATGGCGCACAGGTGCACGATGGATGAGGTGCAAAACAACACGTCCAAGGCCAGGTAGAAGGCGCACCAGGTACTTCCAAAGAACCAGTAGCCCATCACCTCATTGACTAAGGAGAACGGGATGACCAGCGTGGCGACCAGGATGTCCGCCGACGCCAGGGAGACCAGAAAAAGGTTCTGAGGCGCACGGAGAGCCCTGCTGGTCAAAACCGCTACAATAACTAACACGTTGCCTACAATAGTCACAGAAATCATGACAACGACTACGAGTATGATGAGTGCCGTGGCTGCCTCCGGGTACGGCAGTGAGAGCGGCGCGTCGGTGGTGTTGCCATCCCTGGAAACGTTTTCCAGCAACACATTTAAATCCATCAAATCCATTCTGGCTGAAATCTGTTCTTTCGGATCATTTTTAAAATATATATATGTATATATTTCCTCCCTCTTAAAAGAACTGAGGCCGGGCACGCTGTGCTGAGTCGCTATAGATCGGTGCTCCTCTGTGCGCAACGCTCCTGATCAGAGCAAACGCAGCGCATCGCACTAAAGACTCCAAAGCTGCAAAAACAGCACGGATTTCCTGAAATAGCAGGGTTAGCGTGAAAGTTCGTGAACACAGTTCTAGCGCTCCCACCCGATCCAGAACGTAAAGGAAACATGTGAACAAAGTCGCTCCCTTGTTGTCACATCGCCCCGCGTAACGCGGCGCTGCTTCTGTTTCCCTTTGGAGAGGAGCGGGCGAGTCAGGCTGCGGGGGGAATGGATGTTCTCACAAGAGTGGGGTGACATCACAGCAAGTACCAGCCCATCTTCAGAACTCCAGCACAGAAAGAGAAAAACCAGAGAGAGATAGAGAGAGAGAGAGAGAGAGCAGATAACATTCTCTGCATGCCATTTCTCATGGGGTTTGCTGTGTTTCATATGTCCCCGCCGTGTTGTTTTTTTTTTTTAAATTTCGCAAAGTAAAAAAAAAGGTGTAAGTTACAAAGTAAAGTTTGTCACACTCATTTTAAGTCGTGTGTATTTTTTTCTTGTTTTCATTGGGCGTGTTTGTTATTTTATTTTATTTATTCGTTTATTGCGCGACTGAACTTACAAATACCCCAACCCGACCGTTCTGTATATACACTGTTTAAATTGAATTTAGAATAAGAGATAACAGTTTGTAACAAACATGAATTTACCTGTTTTATTGATTATTAGTCATTTTTTGTGTGTTTTAAGTATTTTGCTCTTGATATGCCAACCCAAGATTATATGTGGCCTTCATCAGAGCAGAACACACCTTGGGAAGCTGATCCCAACTCATATGCTTGAAGTCAAATTGTTAACTTATTGCTGCGCATTAGGATCAGTTAAATAGATGTAATTCCTTGTATACTGCAATGCATATGAGAGTAGATTTGTAGATAAATGAGTTAGATTTTTGGGACATTTGTAAGCTTGCATATCAAGACGTAAGTCGTCATTAACACAACTTTATCTATTTACCCAAGATGATTCTGATACTTAGTATCAGAATAAGACTACCTTTTTTAACTTGAAGCATTATGACTGAACATTTCTATGTACATATATATATATATATATATATATATATATATATATATAGACAGTAGACACATATATATAACTCAATAAAAATTACTTTTCAAAAAATAAATTAAAGTTCAGTTCAGTGACCAACTCGTCTAGCCTCACATTTTGTTTTTACAATTACATTTTTAGGGAACGGTTGTCCAGGTTTCTATCTCATGAAGCCCACTGTTGTTTATATGCACAACCGCTCTTCCATTATTCATGCAGTGTAATCTGGGGTCATTCTCTGCAGCCACACTGAAACCGACTGTTATGCCTGTTGCGGTTTTATCTGTTTGCTCTCAGTTATATCAGATGAGTGCTGCTGGGACAGACAGCTAGAGGGATATGTACCTGGATACAATTTGCCGGGGACTTAAAAAAATATATATATCACCATGTTGGAGAGAAAAAACAAAACATTAGAGCTGACAAGAAAAAGACTCCCTGAAACACGCAGATCACCAGTTTTGAGTTGAATATATATATAGATTTTCTTTTAACATAAACAGCATCTGCTGCAAGGCTATTGGGCTGGGATTTGTAACCCATCTGAAGATGCATGAAAGGGGTTCATTTGCAGATATGTGCACGGTTGTGTTCACTCTTGAGAGTGAGTTATGTGGAGGCTCAAGATGAACATTGGCTGCTGTGAGATGAAACCTTAGAAAGCAGTTCCAGGGATCCAGGGAATATGATAGTGAAAGAGGGGGCGGATTCACTTTATCAAGCCTTTTTTCTCTCTCTCTACTTTTTGCTATGAAAATAAAACAACAACAAAAAAAAATTATGTAAAGGTCATAAGCAGGGCTCATGTCACTACGTATCACTAGTATGTGGACATCTGCCTTGAGGGTTTATTTCCGTTGTAAAATCAGGAAAAAGCTGCCTCAGGTAACCAGCGTCCTCTAACATATGAATCATCTAAAGCAATGTCGTTTCTATAATTTTTGCCCATTATTTTATTACCCGAGGAACCAAGATATTGTGTCCAGTCATAACAAGCAGGTTGCACATATGATGAAAGATAGCCAGCTATTAAAACGGGTTCTTGTATTGCTTTGTTGAGCATTAAAGGGCAGCTGCAGATGAAAATTATCTCACAGCTAGAAGGGATGACACAAAATATATGAAATAGGATATTTTTGTAGGTAATTGTCAAATTTCACCTTCACAGTTGTTCCACCTTTCACATGTTTTATGCTAGCCGCAGTTTTCCAAAGATGTACATTTTATGTGTATTAATTACAACAATGGCTATTATAGATGAGGCATTATTCAAAGGGGTTCAACATGTTTATCGAGAACAAATGCGAAAAGTTGAAACTGTGGCTCAACATCTGATCACTGAAATGAATAAACATCTAGTTTACCTCTCAAAAAGAACTCATAAAACACTTTGTCTATTTTCTTTTTGTGTATTTGCAAAGAAATGATCCAACTCAAATTCTTGAACTTTCTTCAAAGTTATTGCGCAAAGTCCAGAGGCAGAAGACGTGAAAGAGAAGCTAAGCAGAAAATGTGTTAACTATAGCATGTCATCATGAAGAACCGCCTCTGATCTCATCCTAGAAAATTACCATGATGCTTAAAACAGTTCAAACATGAAAAAGGAAATTAGATACAAGTTCATTTTATTTATTCTCAGGGTCTGCTAAGAAAAAACATCACACTGAATGAAGCAAGTACGGCACAAATCAAGGCATCCCACAAATCAAATACCAGCCAAGAACACATTTCAATAGGAACTACAGCCATTTTTTTAAGGAGAGAAAGTTGATGAGCTATTTGCTAGGCTGCATGTTGGATATCTTTGAAACACACATGACCCTGGTGTGACGCACATGCCAGATCCTTTTTACCGTCATGTTTTTTAAATATTATCAGCACAGAAGTGTCGGAAACAGCACAAATAGACGCTCAATCAGCTTTAAACACGTCGACTCATCAATCATTAGATATGCACAGTGATTTGACAACTTGTCCAACTGCCAGTAGGTAATGTTTTGAGTCATGTGGTTCTAGTGATAATTGCTGGCCTCAGAAATTATTCATTAGCTCAGAGCTGCATATTAGTATGCGACCTGAACATCCTTTTAAAGCAGAGAGACTCCTGCACATGTACGTTCTCAGACTTTCTGAGGTCTCTGTGGAGCTTGTTGCGTTGTGTACAGGATTACAGGACATTCATAAGAATTGTAGACATTTCTGATCAGCCTGTATGGGGAGAAAGTGTTTTAAAAATATGTAGTTACACTGACACTGGATGAAGCAGATAACACTGTTTATTGGCAATACTAGACTGGGTCAAGTGCACACAATATGCAGGCCTGTAACAAACCCACAAATATTGCACAAATATTCATTGATGATTTCTAAGCCTGCCTTGTGATGGGCTGACGACCCATCCACAGTGCACCACTCTCACCCAATAACAGGCAGCAGGTTATATATTAATAGCTGGATTTTTAAGCAACAATCAATATTCATCCAATGCAGCGACTGTATTTGCATAAATTTTTTACAATAGTTCACATTCAGTGGACTTCAAATTGTGGCTTGAAATCACGATTACAGCTTAAATCCCAAAATTGAAAGGATAACAGAAGTTTGAGCTATAATTTCACAGCAACAAATGCTGTTAGAGGCAAAAGAAAAGACCAGACTGCAAATGTACCAGAAGGCTCTGCTTCAAAATGTTTGTGTGCTACAAATGTTACTCCTACATTTTAATGTTCATATATTTGGTAAAAAAAAAAAAAATCTACAGTGCTTAAAAAGATAAAAAAATAATCCCAGATTACAGATTTCATTTTATTTTGTAAAATTCAAACGCTTTAAATTAATTTTAGTAACACAGATGACCAATTTTAAATAAAAAAAAAATAAAAATTACAATGCGACAGTGTTAAAGACTTATTGCAAGTCACCGCATTAAGTTTGGGATGATGGAGCAGATGGGTTTCCGTAACCCTAACCCAAAATACATGACAAAGAAGCAAAATAATAATAATAAAAAAAAAAATCTAACTTTATTTCTTCTATTAGACGCTCTTCTTCTTGATTGTGGATGTTAAAAGATGAAAGGATTTACCACTGAAAGAGGAAGAAGATCAGAGGTGACTTTTTTCTTCGTCCAAAAAATTATAACATTTGATTTTCTTAGTGGAAAATATTTTACCCAAAGAATTTGCTATTAAGTCGAGAAAAATGTTGATATTTGTATGTTCTTGACTGCAAGGTTTTTGCAGCCTTTGACAGAAAATCACATTTTGATGGTCTCAGACTGAATGTCAGCATCAATCAACGGTCAGAAACCTTTACATCAATTTTAGATGGGACTGCTCTGCATTTTTACATCTTTTCACAGGTCGTAGGAGCCAGGGAGTCAAAGAGCCAATTATTTATGTAGAATCATTTGCTATGGTTACATGTTTTTTTTCTTTCACCTTATAGCACAGTAGAAACTGTAAAATGCAAATAACTGAATATAACTTCGCTTTCTTCAAGGTTTTGCTAATAAAAGTCTGGTGAATTCTTGGGTGTATGGATTGTAAATAAGTGAATTAAGTGGATTTAACTTTTTTCATGTATAATTAGCATGTAATTTTAATAAGTTGACAGCCTTTTGAGGTAAAAAGTCTTTCAAGAATATATTTGGTTAATTTGAACTAATGTATATTGAGTGATACTGAGGATTGGTCTGCAAGGTATCCCACACTGCAGTAATGAACAGAGAATGTGAGTGCAGAAAGTTTACATATTTTGAAACAACTATTCCATTTATTCTAAAATTTAGTTGTAATATATTCAGGGTGAGATGGACCTCACAGCTTCGCCCATGTAGTTGGTTAATCAAAGATGAGTCTAATTTGAAATGTTGGAGCAGTGCACATTCATTAGTCTTATGTTTTGGCAGGTACATTTATAGTAATAAAGCATTTTAATACAACTCAGAGTAAACCCAAGTCAGTGCAGTGTAAGCATATCATTATTTTGCATAAGGATAAGTATGAGATGGCACTGTGGACTAAAAGATTTCTCTGCACTTTTAAAGTTAGGTAGGGTCAAATTAAAAATCTTCAAAAATCTTACTGACTTACTTATTAATCTTACTTAATCTTACTAACTTTAAAAAATAAAAACTTTTCATTGTCAATTTAGGGAATTGCAACATGCTTTCACTTAAGCTAAATTAATTTAACAAATTACTGTTACTCAAATACTTCATGTACTGGACACATATGATTTTTTATTTTTTTTAAATAAGGGAAACTAGATTTTACAATGTGGCTATTTGAATAGCATAAAAATACACTATGGTGCAAATGTGTGTTTTTTTTGTTTTTTTGCCAGTGCACAGGAACTATAGTGCAATCATTATTGCACTAATGAAAGCACAATTTTGACACACTACAAACAAGACTCTGTAGAGTGTCATGTTACAGATTCGAGAAATACCCAATTCTTTAGGCATGAAATGTTTTCCTGTTCATTAATTTACTCAAACCAAAGCTTCTTAGCCATTGACATACAGCTCTACTTCAGTATCTTTGCCTTCTGCAAAACAATACATGTCAGTAGATAAACCAGATATATCCTGGGAGGGCACCTTGTTTGGTACAATTTGTTTTTTTCTTTCTTTTTGCTACTTTAATCCTCTCACCTCCCTGTCTTGTGTGTTTCCTTCCAAAGAAGGCTATTTGGCTGGATGTGAACTGAACCCACTGCTGCCTTATGTAAGATTCCAGGAATAAACAACCTGCGGTGGTGTGTAGAAACCTTAGCTCAGGTTTCAGGTGATCTGCTATTGTGAACAACTTTTTAGTGCGATCAAGCTGACAAAATTCACCCAGGCTCAGTACGGCAGCTTACGCACTGTAAAGACATCTTTATTTGCATTTGTGATTTAAAAGGTTCTTGGCTCACGTTTGTCTGTTTACTTTTTGGAGTGGGAAGGAGTCTGTGAATCTGTGAGTTAGCCACACAGTGATTCTTTTTTTAAGTAATCTCGCTCTTCTGTTTCTCCCATCTTCTCCCACTACAGCTCTCCATGTTAGAGGCTTTGGCAGTTCAGAAGAAATACATGACACGACCTTTATTGTGCCCCCAAACAAACAAGATTTTCCTCAGATGTTTGTCATCTGGGACCAAACTACACTGGAATGTGAACGTGTGACGAGCTTAATAAATCCCCAAAGATCAGATTCGAGCTTTGAGTGTGATGTTTGAAATTTATTAACAATTACATTTAATTAATGATAAAACAATCAATTGTTTCATCTTTACATTTGAATTCCAAAAGCAAATACAAACAGGGCAAGAAAGCTGGCTACGGTACTTCTCTCCTGATATTTGCTTATTTTTACAAATACATGAATATAGTTTTGAGGTTTAAAGCCTCAAAACTGTATTTTAAAGAATCTTTGGCTTACATGAGGTATCAGACTCATCAGCTAAAACAGCAAACTGAGGCAATAATTTACAGTCTTGGACAATGATAAACAGTAAAAGGTTGCCTTGCTCAAAGTATAGCATCTGTTAAATTCAAGTACTAGGGTCAGACTTTGATTTTTTTTTAAACAATATGAATGCTTGGATATATCCTGAATTTAATTAAGTGATTGAGCCGCTGGTGGAAGTGATGCCTTGGACCACCAACCGAGTTTTGTTTGGATGCCACATCCTAACGGAGCATTGTTTTGGAACACTTCAATTATGGATGATGTAAAACAGGAGATTCACATCATAGATGTGCACCATGATGTAACTAAATGATTCTGTAAGATCAGTTTGGGCAAAATTTTCAGAGGATGTTTCTGACGTATTGCTTAATGCTTGTAAATATGGGGTTATTCTTCATGGCAGAGATTTAAAAAGATGTCAGAAATATTTCTGTGAGACTTTGGTATACACTGGCATCATGCTAAATCTGTGCCAGTAAGAATTAAGGCAACTCCGAGGGCTAAAAGTGGTTCCACACAGTACCAGCAATATGCAGAGGCAGGTTTATTGTTTTTACAGTGTAGTAATACAATTCCTTTTTATTATCAGGTCTGCATTAAATGTGAACATGTTAATGTATGGAGAGCCCTTTAAGTCACCTTAGTGACAAAATAAAATACATCACTTGAGTAAAAGAGGATGAAGCAAAGCGAGTCTTGTTTTGGCACCAGCTGTTTGATCAGTTTATGTAGGATGTGCTAGTGCATCATTTTCCCCAAGATACCTTTAAAATATATCCATTGACTTCTCCATGAAGACACAGAAGAGTTAAAGCAGTGACTCAGTATTAAATAATAATTATAGTTGAGTTGTGACGTCCAAAGATCAGAGGGAACATAATTATCACTGTAATAGGATTTAATTGCATAACTTTTTAGATTGCGTATGAAGGCTTTGACTGTGATCAGTTGGGTATGAAGAGATTTTTAGGCAGAGGAAAGAGTTAAAGCTATATCCCTTTATAAGTTATTTTACACCCTAGGATCTTAAAATGTGTGTAAAAAAAAAGGGATTACTTTGGAAAAAAAATCTAATTTGTACGTTTTCAAAGATCGGGTCACAATTTAAGGACAGACCAGGGATAACTTCTGGCTGGAGGTGCCAGAGGACAGAAGAGGAACAAATCATGTCCTTACAATACATCAGTGACTGATGACTAACATGCCCGCCAGCTACGTGACCAGGAAATGTCACAGTTGTAATGTGATTTGTTGAAGAGCAACAACAAATTCTCAGATTAAAAATTGTGAAGCCCTAATTTTGTTACAGGTCAGATAACAGATGACTGCACTCACACTTATATCAAAATATACAACAATAAGTGAAAAGCTGTAAGTACCACAGGCTAGATGTAAGTCCTTACTCCGTAACTAGGCCTTAATTTTACTCAAACAAACATTGCACAATCTCCAATAAATTATTGTAAAAAAGCGTCTTGTGCATAAATCCTAAGGTGTTGTTATGCTTCAGCGGTGAGTATTTTACTATACTAATTGGTATGAGATCCTTTGACTGCTTGAACAAAAGAAAAAAATATCCTCTGGTATGAAATGTATTGTGTAACTTTGCAAAATGTTGAGCAAAATATGACATCAAGAGAGGTTCAATATCTTTTGAAAGTGCTGCATGCTTTCTCTTTGTTTCCTTTGGTTATTGCTACTGTGTTTTTTATTGACTGTTTGCATTTCTCCTTTTCTTGGTCTATAGATATTTATTTACCCTTACTTCTGCTGGTTCCATTCAAGGAACAATACGGAGAGGAGGGTGTTAACGATTCTAAAATGAATTTTCAGTAAGATTTTTAAGTTCTGTGAATGTAAAGTGAATTACCTTCACACATCCCCACACACTTTTAACTGTTTTAGTTTGCAATGTGTCTAATTTCTCCATATTAAGAGTCTGTGAATTAGACTTCTTTGACCCATGTCCAGCAGTGACGGCTTTGAAAGCGAAGTAATTTCTCTCGAAACAACTATTGTTAGGTCTTAATCTACACAGTCGTCTGACTGCTGTATGCCTGACTTTAAAAAGACTGCTTAGTATTCGAGCCTGCTCTTTAAATCCTGCTGCAACTCAACCATGAAGCCCTGATTTCTGAGTGGGACTTTGGTCTCAGTTCATGTTAATTCTGACTCATCCTCTGTGTTACAATTCCCTTTTCATTTTCACATTTGTCTTTGAGACAACATTTCATCTTTAAAACTTTTTCTTATTTTTCTTGTGCTGAAGTATGAAGTTAAGGCTTAAATAAAATTACATAAATTAAACTGAATCTAACTGGAATGATTCAGTTTGATCCAATTTTATTTAAAGGTATCATAATACATAATATAATACATAATATAATAATATAATAATATAATACATAATACATAATATATTTATGCATATATATGTGTATATATATATATATATATATATACTGCAGTGCATATATATATATATGCAC
>CAEGAF010076252.1:0-20498 GCA_903067075.1 Micropoecilia bifurca
TACTAAATATATAAAATATAGCTTATTATAGTATAATATATAGCTATACTATAGCTTATTATAGTATAATATATAGTATATTATACTATAATAAGCTATATTATCCGTGTAAGTCATGCATAATATAGTGAGAAATATATTAGGTGAGTGTTTAGTCTAGCAATTTTGGGATCAGGTAGGTAGCTTGGTCAACTGCTTACTCTGCTTTCCATTCGAAGATTTAAAGGGGCAGTATTGTGTAAAAACAATTTTTCTTACATTGTGCTATCATGTTATCCCCTCATCAAAAACAGTCTCAGAGTGTTTTCTTTTACTCTTTCATACATGTTTTCAGAAATCCTTTAATATCTTGTGCAACCATTCAGCTGAGGGAAATGCCTGGGTGGACATAGCCCCGCCTTCGAGAACAAAGCTCCTCCTTGAAATGGAAGCTTCCAAGCTTCCACCCTCACAGAGCATCGCTCCTTCACGACTCCCCCACTCAGCTCCTTCAGACTAGCCAGCATCAATTAGCAAACATCTGATTTAACTCTGCTTCAGCTGAGCTCATTTTACGAGCTGCTGGTAAAAACATTGTCAAAGGGTTAGTAGAGGAGTGATGCTGTGATGACTTCCAGAAGGCTGAGTTTCTTAAAGAGACAGGCCCAATTTTAAGACAATCAATTTATGAAGTAACATTTATTTTAAATCACATTTGACATATGCAGCATTTTTACTTCAACTGAAGGTAACATAGTTATTTGATTGTTCTATAAAATGGCACCATGTGCCTGGAAAACAGATAATACTGCCCCTTTGAAACTGTGCTTCCTTAGCAGGTGTAGTGAGTGGGCTCCTTAAGTTTCCACACTATAAATATCCATGTTTTCTATGGCTGTTTTATCTGAACAGCAATATTTTAAGCTATTTCTCTTATATGTAGAGCAAATGTGTGATGGACCTTCTTTCAGCCAGCTGATCAGCAGTTTTCAACAATACACAGGGTGTAAACCCCCAGAATTTTCACATAAAACAGTACGGCTGAAAGTTTTAGCCATTTTAAACCGTAACTTGTGATTTGAATCATTTCTGCAGCAGTCCATCTGATGGTTTTATTGTTCCAGTGGTTTGTGGGCCATTAGTTGCATCACAGCCACAGGATTAAAGAACAGAGGTCTGTCATTTGAGTGTTATTCTCAGCTGTAATCTGTAAAATGAAAAAGAACAGTGCCAGTTTTCCCCCTTTTTTTTTGAGTAATGGCCAGTTGGGAGTTCAGCTCACTTAGAGGGTAAACGGCTGATCAGTGAGATCAAAGCCCCGCTTTGAAAACGTAAATCCTTGTTGCATTTTAAATTCTCTGCACACAAGCCGGGTCTCATTCACTGCAACCCGTTGGAAACTTTGCTTAGACCTCAGAGGTGAAGGTGCCTTGTTGTAATTCAGCTGTTCCAGAGGCAGCCCTCAGATTTTACGTCGTAAAACAAAGCGCGGGCCAGTAAAAGCGCCACATGATGGAAAACAAAGTTAAATATGCTTTTAGCTTCTTCCCAAAGCAGCCCTGCTAAAAACACAAAGGTCAGTCCTCGAGATTTCTGGAAGAGAAAGAGAGATGTTGTAAGTGCAAAAACGTTTTAATGCCACAAAATGACTGCAGAGGAAAAGGAAGGAAGTTTATCCTCAGCTACAAGCAGAAAGTTCATTCTGAGAAATTATCTGCTGTATAAAACCATAATATCTTTTTTATAAAAAGAAAAGTTAATTCTCTAACAACTCAAAATGTAACCCCTGTTCATAACTCAAGAAAAACATGGTTATAATGTTCCACAATTTGCCTAAAGTGATGGATCGTCCGATATGGATGTTTTCTTCATCCACTTCCTGTTCACGTTTCCAGCTCTTCCAGCCCTAAATATTAATGTAAACATGAAATTGCTTCATATTTTTAAACAGCACAGCCTTCTACATGCAGTATTTATTTCTCCCGGTTTTTGCCAACCGGTAGATGCGCTCACATGCTGAGACTGGGAAGTAAACAAACATCCAAATCGGTCTATTATTAATAAAAAAGCCCCAAAGATGTGTATATTTCCACACAAGGGCCATGACTGTAGAACTGGGCTCAGCGCTAATGCTGGAACAAAACCACTTTCAAACAACTTCTGCCCTTTAAAATGAATCTTACCAAACATTTTTAAAACAAAAGCTCCTCTTTTTCACATGAATGATTTACATTTAAGACTAAAAAATTGTGCATTAGCATAAGGAAAATGTTCCAAATAATGGAACAAATAATGTTGTGAACCACTGAGGCCAAGCCAATCCTTTAAGCCACTGAGTTGTTACACTGGAGTAAAGCTGATGCGCTGATTACCTTGTCAGCTGTATTAAAGTTGGAGACATCTTTGATCGTTGTGCAGTTCGTCCATTTATTGATGCCAGAAATGTATATTTTACATTTCAACAATTGATCCATCAAAGTACCTGTTGACAGCTTAGCGTTCAGTGGTCATAAAACTGTTTTCCCCTTTCTTCACCAACAAAGGTTCCTATCAAATCGACCACTGTGGAGCCACACACAGGTCTGGTTCAATCTTGGGAACAATTTCCAGATGCTTGAAGTTGCCACTTTCATCTGTTAAATACTATAAGTAATAATCGATGAGGAGGGAAACCGGTTCTGCCGCCAAATATGAACGTGTCTTGGTTCAAAATGTGGAAACTGACCACAGAACAAAATGTAAAAACCTTGTGAAGATGCTGCTGAAGCTGGTAAGAGTAACATACGCAAAACGTTGTCGATATTCGATTAATGTTGAAAAATCACAAGTTTGCAATTACGATGTTTCCATTAAATAAGAAACACAATTAAAATCACAGGTGAATAAGTTTTTTTACACACATAGGTCATTAAAAACCATGCTGCATCAGCCTCTAACTACTTCCCGTTGATGTTACTAGTTTGCAAGTAGTAACATCCGGTTGTTGGTCATGTGACATGTTACAGGGAAAGAAATGGGTCCATTGCAGTTTTGTGAGATAAACCAATTTAGATATGGTCAAAAATGTATATTTTTTTTAAAGTTGTGTTTTGTTTTGTTTTACGAATTTGTCATCAAGTATATTTTGTAAATGTCAAATTATGCAACTATATGGTCAGTGGAAACGCAGCTACTGAAGAAGAAAGCCAGATTAGTTTGCAAAGGTACACAGGAAGAAAGATCTTCATTTTTGACGGCATCTCTTGTGGTCTAATGAAACGGAATTTGAACTATTTGACCATAATGACCATGTATTTATGCATTTATAATTTACTATCAAATAAATAATAGGTGGAAAAAACGTAACTTTTGTAAGGGAATGTATTTTTGCTTATGCTGTGATCAGAATTTATCGCGGTTTCGTGATGGCACCGCGGTTTTGCATCCCCACACCGAGGAACGATGAGTGACGATTAACGAGTCCATGATTGGCGTTTTCCCTGCCAGCATAAGCATCGCTTCTGCTCTGACAGACAGGCCTTCATTACAGCCGCCCTGCAATATCATGTTTACTTTCAGCAAACACGCCACTGTCGGTCTGCTCATTACCATAAAGACGATCCTCCATCAGCTGCCTGACGCTGTTGGTTTCCGTCTCTCACCGGAAACTCTGAGCTGATCGGAATTTCATCTCCCAAAGTGTCTCAACATCCAGGCTGGGGCGCGTGCGGTGGCCTGCTTATGACAGCATCCTGTCGCGCTCTCAATCAAGCCCTGTTATTTTGAAAGCTGCACCTGGAACAATTTTTTTAAGTACATCCCGTGAGTTGTTGTTACAGGTTCCAAGTCTCCTCGGCGATGACAGTCATTTTCTGAAGCGTGCAGCGCAGAAACCCGGAGGCTTTATTGACATTCCTCGCAGTGCCGGTGCCTCTTGTCTCTTAGCGCACTATGGAGAGCTTTAGGCATCCCAGTGTTGCATTGATCAATATTTTATATTAGAACAGCCCGAAAGATTCCGCGAGAAGCAAAAGATGCGAGTGATGAGCGGAGGGACCGTTAGACCCTCAGATGTCAAACCGGGTCTGGTTTGTTGTTTTCAGCTCATTACCTCGGTTTTATCGAGCGTCTTCAGGGGTTTGTAATGTTTTAGGGGCTTTTTTCTCCTTTCTTCGCCTCTGCAACAGGTAGACCGGCTATGTGTTGTATGACAGAAACTATAGTGAGAAATGATTCTGAATAGTTTTATTTAGATTATATTCCTAACGTCAGTATCGGTTACTCTGTGGATTGGTTATCGTTTTTCTTTAGTGTATTTTCATCGAGGTTTTCAGTGGCAAAAATGATCAATGACTTTATGTATATTTTTTATATTTATTTTAAATATTCAAGTTTGATAATTGGGAAACAACATAATCAATATTCCTTACAGCTTTCTACAGATTTGATCTTTTGTGTATTTTATTTCAAACAGTGAGAAGCTTATTGAGAAATAAATAAATAAATATATAAATAAATAAATAAAACGATTTAAATCAAAGTGTGTGACCTGGGGTATTTCTGTGCCTGAATGATTGTTGTGCTGCCCCCTAGTGGACAGAAATGTGAAGCGCTGCTGGTTTAAACGAGCTCGTCCTTGACTAGCTTTGAAAATGTACAATTTTCTACATTCTCAAAAGAATTTCATGGATCCATCATACATGCTCACCTCTGCTAGAACAAATGTGAACTGTAAACATGATTTCTTTTTAAATCAGTCCTTTTTTTTAATTCAAATCTTTAAGAATCACTGAGGGGGCTGAACCTTCCTCTGCCAATGGAGACGGAGCCAAATGCAGGCATGTTATCCACTCATTAGTCATCATGATTGACTGCAGCTGATATTTTCTCTTTGCCAGCATTAAATGATTCGTTCAACTGCACACAGAGTACAAAAGCCTTCTAAAAAGGAGAGAACATACATTTGGAATTTCTTTTGAAGCCACTTCTGAATAACTAAACTCTAAGACCGGCATTTACAACAAGTGTGTTTGAGAACACATAGTTCAAAGTGTGATCTCCACACCTCTAGCTTCTCCAAAACAATCCACCAGACACACACCTACGGTTTGTTAAAATCCCATTTTTGTTGTTGCCACCTCTAAACTCAAGGTTTTTGAGAGCTTCATGTGTTTCTGTGAATAATTTTACATGTTTGGGTTTGCGTGAACGTCGCATGTAAATACATGCTAACAAGTGAAACTCGGGCTCACACTCCCATGCTGTTTCAGGCTGCAGTAGAAGCAACTTCCTGAAGTGATGCTCCAAACAGAAAAGAGAGCTTTGATGTTTTCACACAAACATTCCTTCCATCAAGGGAAGAGTCACCTGAGCTCTCGGTTCCACAGACCCAACCTCAACCAGCTCAGCCTGCCTGGACATGGCTTTGTGTTGTTGACACGAACAAGCATCCAGCACACATCCTGTTGGGGGAGGACACTATCAAAATCAATGCACACAAAAGTCATGAGACCCAAAAAGTGAGAGCTGATTTAAACCAATGGAATATCAGTTCATCTCGGTGGAACTACAGTCTGCTGGGTACATGGCTGAAAGATGCAAAAATCTCCTAAAACCCCACAGATTGTGGAGAAAATGTTAGAGGTGGTAAAGGTATTCTGGAGACATTATATGAATGATAAATTCAATAAATCAGCATGAATGTAGAGATACAATGCACCAACTGCTTACAATTTAACTGGATAAATTTTAAAGGAGCAATATTGTGTGTTTTCCAGGGACATAGTGACATGTTATAGAATAATCAAGTAACTATGTGAACTTCAGTTGTTCTAAAAATGCTGGATGTATTTACTTCAAATAAGTGTTACTTCCTAATTTGACACCTCAAAATTGGGCCTCTGTCTCTTTAAAAACTCCGCTCTTCCAGAAGCTCTGCCTTCCGGAAGTCACTACAACATGGCTCCTCCATTAACCCTTTAACAATGTTTTCACCAGCATTGCATTGAGAAGTAGCTCCTATAATGAGCTCAACAGATGATCAGATCCACCAGGTGTTTGCTAATTGCTCCTGGCTAGTCTGAAGGAGCTGAGTGGGGGAGGGCGGCTCTTTAATGCAGAAGTTCTGCTTGGAAACTTTAGCTGTAAACAGGAGCTTCATCCTTGAAGGTGGTGCCAGGTCCACCGGGGTGTTTTACACACTGAATAGTTGCCATGGGAGATTGGAGGATTTCTAAAAATGAATGAAAGAATCAAAGCAACACTACACATTGGATCTGTGTAATGAAGTGGAATGATTTAGAGAGTCCCATTAGAAATATCCTAACGATGAAAAGGTTTTTTACCTAACTTACTGGATGCATCTACATCTAATTCTAGGTTATGAAATTAAGATTGAATCATGTCTAAATGAGATCTGCATTCAGCCTCTACTGTTGATCTCAGGTCTGATCTCAGGTCTGGTGCGACTGCTCAGTCGGCCAGTGAAGAAGTTGGTTACTATGGAGACTGAATGCAGGCTGGAGAACAAACATTGCTGTTTTTTTCTCCCTCTGCTGGCTGAGTGAACGTTTCTTCTCACTTCACAGCAGATGTTTTCTAACAAAAAGGAAACAGAATCTCCTTTCATAATATTCTTTTGTGACACATTCTAGTCATTGCTGTCTGTCTCTTCAGCAGTGGAGTCTTGTGCAGTGTATAATATAAAACCCATAATAGATAACAATGACGTTAATGTATATGAAAAGGGAAATAAATTGACCAAACAAACAAGAGGACACTCCTCGGTTTTTGACTTTACTATTTTGCTTCATTGCTACAGATTCTGGTCATTTCAAATAACACAAATGAGCATCTCTGTTGTGTAAAAAATAATTTCACAACACCCCATTTAACTGGAGCAAAACAACACCTGAGAAAGCCACTAAACCAACAAAACAAGACAAAAAACAAAAAAAAAAGCACATAGCCGCCAGGTAATGTGTTTATCTCTTTCCGCCTGCTGCTCATGCATTTGAATCAAGCTGCGGAGAAACAAGAATCACCAGGATGGACAGTATCTTTCTGCAGCTTTGTGTGTGTGTGTGTGTGTGTGTGTGTGTGTGTGTGTGTGTGTGTGTGTGTGTGTGTGTGTGTGTGTGTGTGTGCGTTGATGGAGCTGGCAAAAAAAAAAAGATACAAGAAAAACAAAGAAAGCAAACACACGGAAACAAGAGACGTAGGGCCGGATTCAGGAGGCGGATTTTCTAGCCACAGTAAACACTACAGGCCTCTTTACACATACAAACACACACACACACACACACACACACACACACACACACACACACACACACACACACACACACACACACACACACACAGCTGCCAGCCAGGAGAGAAACACATGCAAATTTATGTCAAGTAACACAAACAATTTTCATAGTGTGTGGGGACAAATTTGAATAAAGTTGATGAACATCTTTGATGTGGATTTTTGTATGTAAGGGCGGCAGTGTTAGCTTCCATGTTGTATTGGATAGAACCATTCATTTCCATCCAAAACAATCAGTAAGTAAAAAAAAAAAAGAAAAATAACCTGGATGTAAAAACTCGTATTTCAACTAGCAAAATATCACAATAGGGATATTAGGTCCTTTGGAGTGTAATATGAAATGTAAAAAAAAATAAATAAATAGATGCCAGACTGTTAATGCTAAAAATAAAGAACATCTCATCATTCACCCAAACATGGCAAAGATTCAGCTGTCAGAAAAAATGTTCTATACATCAGTGTTTCTCAGCCTTTTTTTCCCAGGTCCTTCACTGCCCCCCACCAAATAATTTGTAGGCTACTTTGCACTGACCATTATTTTATCATTATTACTATCACTATTGCAGATGTTTAGATTTTTATGCTTGTTTCTGTATTTATCATCAAAAATAATTTCCCAGAGGGACAAAAAAGTAATAGGAATGAAAATTATTTTCACAGGTGTCTATGAAAATGCAATGAACATTCAAATTAAAATTCAAATTTTGTTTCCTGTTGCTAGATTTATTTGATCATTTATTGACCATCAGTAATCTTCACTCATCACCTGCTGCGCCGCCTAATAATCATATGTAATCCTACAAATTGTAAAAAAGGTTTAGAAACACTGGTGTAGAATCTGTTTTTACAAACTCCTCGTAGCTTGTTATCATCTATTATTACTTTTAGGAAAACTTTGTGATCACAAGAAAATGTCGATGAACTAAGAGTTTGTTTTTCAATGTCCATTCCTTCAAATCTCAACTTAAAGCTGGTGGTATGGTAAACTGAACCTTCTGTTTCAAAGATAAATGCCCATCGAAAACTACACAGCTCTCCCTTTGTTCTCTCTATATTGGTGTTGTAAGGTTTTCAGAGAAAGTGCCGGAGAATTTGAGCTTTTGTCTACAATCCGTCAACATCTGCTGAGTGAGCGGCGACAACAACCTCCTGTGGTAGAGAAATTCAGAGGGAGGTTCTGAGACGCAGAAACTCAACACAGACGTTTCTGGCACTGTTCTCGTTCATTGTGCTTTATGTAAATGTTCGGTGAATAATGCATGACTCTGCTCCAAACGAACTCCGTGTGCTGCTTGTCTACAAGCCCGCAGGCCGACAGAAGCTCACCGAACCAAAGTCTCCCAAAAAAAGAGAGACTTGCAATTTTTGGCATTAAGATTTTCATCTCCACTACTCTGACAACTGAGAGTGTAAAAAAGTCAATCCCAGAGGGAGTTTTTGTGTTGTAAGTGCAGTGAAACAAACTGAATCGTAACATTATGGACTAACATGATGTTATTTATCACAAGACAGCCATTTATATTGTGGAAATGGTATGTCATAATGTGTCATTGTCTCTGTAAGAAAACTACATTTCTGAAATGTCCAAGAAATCTAAAATATTCAAAGATTCAAGGAGCATAAACACTTTTACAAGACACCATGTCACACAAAATACTCCCAAAAAAATTTCTGTTTGGTATTGCGTCTATTTGTGATTATCAGAATATCATCTTTTAATGCATTTACTTTACATTAAAAGTTAAAACGTTCTGGTTTGCCAGTTGTTTGTCAAAGTGAAGTATGTCAACTAAATAGAAATAAAACAATAACAAATTGTGCAGGTCAGAATTAACCTGGACAGTTACATAAAAAATAATGTTAGTGTTCATAGTCATGTCTGGGTTTTAGGTACTTTTCATTTTCAAATGTGAAATTTCAATAAGACTAAAAAGACGTTTACTACAGTAAGTTTAATATTTTCTTTCAAATCCAAACAACAAAATGAAGAGAGAAGACAGACTTTTTTTTCTCGAGCAAACAATTAGAGGTTTTTCCACAAGTTTCAAATTAATTCACATGGCCAAAATAAATGGGAATCAATATCTGAGCTGTCACGGCAAGAAAGTGAAAACCATGTCAAAATGAAACTGTAGATGTGAAAAATCAACGTCAGAGAAAAAAATTATCAGGACTCTTCAGTAAATAAGGCTTACACTGTATAAAAAACACAGAATGCTTGTAAAATACTTTACTCGTGCTGCAGCTAAATTTTGTAATTAAAAAGCCTTTTAGGATGTCTCACAAAACATCATAAAAAAACTTTTCTGCTTGACTCTGTCTCCCTCTAGTGGAGACTGAAGAGACGATGCACTCACTATTTTCTTATCTGTCGGTTTTCAACCTATTTGACAAATGTTTCATTATGATATGGTTATGTTTATCATCTCTTACGTCTTCCAGGCTGTCACTGGTTTAAGAAAATTCATACCAAGACATGATCGATCCTGAACGAAGCAGAGATACATTATGTAACCTGGTTTAGTTTTCTTGTTTATTTACTGTGGAAGACTTTTGGAGAATTATTCGTGGACTTAATGGTGTGTTAATTATATTCTAATTTAAATAGATGTTTCAATAGTGAATGTGTTTCCCAGTCAGCGCTCTCGGCTCTCACTGAGGAATAAGAACGTTGTTGTAAAACTGGCCACAAGAGGGCAGTAGAGTCGCATGTTTTCAAGTTGACTAAAGAAAATGCAAAAGGCTCTAAATGTGTAACTTATGCGACTGAGGAAACCTGAGAACATGGCCGAGATTTAAAATATCTGGTTTGGTTTTCAAAGCTGAACTTTGGTTTCAGTGTAATGATTAAATTACTCAGCGACGATGAAGTGTTTACTGTCACGTCTCAGCCAGGCTGCTGTGCGCCCCCCAGTGGCTCAATGAGTGCTTTACATCCATTAAGCCCTCTTATAAATCAACAATGTCAGGCGCTGGGTGTTGGTCAGACACACGAAGCAATGAGTATGTTGGAGGTAGGAAGTGGTGCTATGACTGATGTGCTGATGACTGATTACATCATTCTGTTTATTTTAATAGTTGTAGTGTTTCTCAGAATTATATAAAATGAACATCTTCGAGGTGGTGGCTGAGGGGTTGACAGGGCGATCCGTATATGGAGGCCTCAGTCATAGACACCGACCGTGATGATCAACATCCCACCATCCTGTCCATTTAATGCTACTGAACCCCAGGAAGGGTCTGGCTAAGCAAGCTTCCTGTAATTCTGATGCTCATACAGAAGAAACAGAACAACACAAACTGCGGATCGATGGGATGGATTTGGCACCACAGGCTCTAACAAAGTGTCAGGAGGGATGTTCTTGTCTTCCCAGGAAGAACACACCGGCAGTCTAGAGCGTCTCCTGTAGTCTGCCTGTATGAGCTGCTGTCAGACACAATAGCTGCTTGTAGGTTGCATCATCACTTAATTGTGACCCGGGAGACACCCTTTTTCTGGCAGGCGGCTTCACAGAGGCAACCGCATGTGTGTGGAGTTGCGTGTAGGTGTGTGTGTGCATGTGTGTGTTAGCGAAAACCCACTGCCCCTGCTGTTGCTGAGTCTACCACTGCTGCAATCACCTGCAATCCTTTCAACGCCTCGCTGCTCCATCCGGTTGCCTAGAGACGGGGGTCGCCTGGGCCACCCGGTTTATGATACCGATGAGGAGGAAGACGCAGACAGAGATGCAAAGCAGGGTGGGTTTGAGAAAAGGAAGAGAGCAAAGGGTGGCCTTAATGAAGGTGCAGGAGGTGATACTCAGGTCAATGTGGGGTCAAAGGTGAAATCGCCTGCTACAGCCATCTGGTTGCATCGGATTTAAACTGGACACTACATTTTATTCACGGTAGCTTGCAAAAGTATTTGTGTTCCTTTAACGTTTTCTTTTGTTTTAATGCAACACAGTTTTACTTTAGGGTTTATGAGATTAATCAACTCTAATCAGTGCATTAAAGTGGTTGTAAAATTATAAATGTTCATTTTTTAATTTCGTTTTTGCAAATACAAATGTAAGAAGAGTCAAAGTCCAGACTTGGTCACGCTTAAAATAACTGGAGTCCAACATCAATCACTAATTTTGGAAAGAAATTATATTTGTACATGTATGTAACAAAGTGGTTGTGTTTGTATTTATTTACCTGCTGCCACTTAAACATTTTTGTTGATTCTGTTCAATTGAATCATTGAGTTCAAAGGCGGATGATCTTCACTGAGAGGAATCGATTGTTCTGTGAACAAACCAGTTGACCTTTATTGCTAAAACATTTGTTGGAAAAGTGCTGAAAATTTTAGGTGGCTCCGCTAAAATGGAAGCCCAAAGTACAGTAGAAAGAGGAGAAAATAGAACAGTAAACGACAGAAGCAGTTCTGGGGTGAAGGTTCACAGTGACCTGTGGGTCCTGGAACAATCAGAGGACAACGACCATCATCACGTTGTTGAAAACAATCTACATAGTCCAAAGAGAGCTGGTGCAATATTCATCGACTAACATTAGAGCTTTTTTAAATATCTTTTGAAAATTCTTTTTAGTTAGACTGGCATTTTCAGGGATGGGGATTATTTTTTTAATTTCATAGAGGAAACTGTTTCTTAAAGACTCAACAATTGCTCAAATAATGCCTGGCAACAGTCAGCAACGAGTGGATTTATATGTAGAACTGTTCAAAGCTTCCAGCTCCATAAAAAAAACTAAAAGCTGTGTTTCAATGATTTGCTCTCTGCTTCCTTTGAAACCCGTTATGGTGCAAAGAATCTTTCTTGCTTTCACTGTGTGATGAGTTTGACGCTGAGCATGAAGGGAGGATGGTGTCGGGGTGGAAGCATCAGAGGACATGATGCTGAGCTGTCACAGTTGACGGCTGATTGCTCACCTTTGCACCACGTTGTCGGGGTGGGATGGTGCTGAGACGCGCTAATTGATTTCATCCCTCAGGAACATCATTTCATCATACTTGTGTTTTCAACACTTGTCTGATGACAGCCTTACAGCAGTTTGTATGCACAGAGGCTCATCAGGCCCAGTGGGAAAACGAGAAGCTTCTGAATTGCTGCATGTGTGCTTGTGTGTGTGTGTGTGTGTGCGTTTGTTTATAATACCTTGTGGTGACAATTTTCCTGACACATACTACGTTGTGGGGACCAAAGCCTGGTCCCCACAAGGGGAAACCCTGTTTTAGGGTCAGGGGTCAGAGTTAGGACTAATGTGTGAATTGAGTTTTGGTTAGGGTTAGGGTTAGGTATTTGATGGTTAGGGTTAGGAAAAGGGTAAAGGTAAGGTTTAGGCTGTAGAAATGAATGGAAGTCAATGGAAATCCCCACAAAGATAGCTGCGCAAACATGTGTGTGTGTGAAAGAGAGAGAGAAAGATAGAGAGAGAGACAAAGAAGGAATCATGTTGAGTGCAAAAGGACATGAAAAGGAAGTGATAAAGGAACCTTGTCCTGTGAGGACAGGTGAAAAAAACGCAAGATCTGAGATTTTTCTTTGTTATATGCAAAGATTGAAGAAGATCTTATTCCATAATGTGAGCAAAGATTTGGTAAAATTAGATAGACTTTTCAATAATAATACAATTAAAATACCTTTGCCATACATTTCAGTGAGTTTTCCTAAAAAGGCCTATTTGGCTGTAGGAGGTCTGGGGCTGAAGGTGTTAATTTCTCTCAGCTGTCATGGAGTCGACTTCAATGTTTCCTGTAGATTTATAGAAGTTGCTCTCAAATCTGCTGAAAAATTCCACCATCAACACCCATTTAACAACATTAACTCAGCTGTAAATGAAAATACATGGCTTCTTTCTTTTGGCACAGCGTAGGTCTTTCCCCACTTCCTACTGCGCACTGTCAGTCAGTTGGTTGAAAAACACTCTAATATCTGTTAGTGTGATTGAGTGAATGTGCCTTTAGTTAGAAGTGGACAGTTTGATTGTCTAGTTACATTTTTAAATGAGGCTCCATCATGTTAAACATGTTTTTTTTTTCTTCAAATTATCTGTAAACACCCTGGAAATTTTACTCAAGGTCATATTTTGTGAATCACAGCAGTCCAGTCCAACCTGACTTTTTTTAATTTAACCTCTGCATTAGATCTCCACAAACACTTCATTTTTAGTTCACCTTCTGACTTTGCCCACCTTTTTAATCAGGGTGATTTTAAAAAAAACACAAGGTAAATCATACTGTGACAAATTTTATTGACTGAACAATGTAGCTACAATCAATTTGCTACCAACGAACTTCAAGCTACATGATGTTACCATGAGAAGCTGAGAGGGTCACATTGATCAAAGTGTTTCGAGTCTCGTCAAAAACTTGCCTTCTCACTCAATGTTAAAAGGCATAAATACACATAAAAAAACAAGACAAAAGCATAAATATCAACGCAATAAATATATCAACAGCACAACACAAATTGCACCAGAAGTCGATGTTTCCATCATGGTTACATATATTTATTCTCAAAACACTTTGTAACGTAAAGCTCTGCTTTCTGATGACATCATCACTCTCTACTTAAACCTCAAGATTCACCGCTGTGATTTTTCTGCACACATAGAAAAAACAAGTAGAAACTCTTCAAGCCGATGGTAAAAAATAAAGGACGAAAAGCCCCACAGAGCATTAGTTGGTTACATTACTAGGTCAGTATATAAGGCATACAAAAAAACAACATTCCACACATTAATGCTGAGGTTAACATGAGAAAGTGTCAGTCAGTGCAACAGTTACACAATGTATAAAAAAACCTCTTGAGGTACAAAGTTGTTCAACTTGACACGGAACAATAAAAATGGCCTAACATCAAATTTTCTAATTGGCCTAAAAAAATAACAAAACAAAAAAAATCACTGTTGCATTGCAACCAATCACAATTTATTTTTTCATCCACAAAAGAAATGAAACATTCAGGAGCCCTTCGTCTGATTCAAGGCACTGTCCAGGTACGCCTGCATCTTGTCCCTGTGAGGCTGGGTGAGGCAGTAACCCACTGCCTGCTCCGTGTCTGCGATCCGCCTCCTGAAACGGTCGCGGTCCCTCGCCAGCTCCTCCCAGTGACCTTTACGGGACGCCTGGCGGGCGAAGGGCCAGGTCCGCATCACGTGGACTTGGACGAGAGGAGAAAATTGCACCTGAAACAAAAAAGAACACAATTTTTTTTTAACTTCTTTTAATTAGAGAACTTCATTAAAAATGTAGTTTTTTTTTTAAAGTTGCAATAATCTCGAGATTTTCCTTTGATCTAGTGTTGATCACTCTAAATGGCGCTTGATGGGTTCGTTAAGAAAAATAGTCAATTTAAAAAGAAGCAGCACATTTTTCTTCTCATTTATGCTATAGTCCTTAGAAGGACATAAAGAGAACCAGTGGGTCATATCTCAAAACACAAGTATTACAAACTGAAAACTGTCCAAGTATTTTGACTTTGACTAGCTCCGCATATTCTGGTTTTGCAACACTGCTGAAACGTGACCTAGCCAGAGCCGCAGTCAAATTCTCCTGACTCGCTGGAGTCACATGACCAGGATTAGTCTTGATGACCAGAGGCGTTGCTAATCGACAAAAACAAACAGCTCAGCTGAACCCACAGCGGCTGAGCATGTGTCACTGAAACAGGAAGTACCTCTTATCTCACCCTTTCAGTCATTAAGAGCAGACACTCCCTCTGTCCAGTTAACTTAGACTCAATATGATAATGTTATATGAGTTACACTGTAAAAATCTCCAAGGAGTCACAAAGGGCATTTCTTGCTACTCTACTCTTCAGCTCACTGAGTTCACCCATCTCTTTTTTAAAATCTTATTTGAAATAATAAAGTCAATGAACCTTCTTTTGCCTGTTGTCGGCCTCGTTTTCCGTCTTTCCCTCAGCAGGTAGCCGAGACGTCGGCTCTGGTCTCTTCCACAGCACCAGTCTTTCGTCCTGATGACGGTGCTGCTTTAACTTTCTGTCCGGCAGAGCAGGTTTGGATGCTTTTATCTGCTTCCTGGTGTTTGCGGCCGGCTTTGGGCCGATGGGTTTGAGCGACGGCGGGGGGCTCTGGAGGGAAGCCCTGAAGCTCAGCGGGTGGTAGGGGTCGTCCTTTTGGCCGAGAGATTCCCAGATCAGCTCCTCGTTGTCGTCGTCCTCTGATGGAGGACGACTGCTTTGCCTCTCCGTCTCATCGTCGGGTTTGGGGGCAGCTGGGGGGAGTGAGGCTTGTTTACACGCCGAGGGGGGTTTGGTTTTGAGTGAGGGGCTGCTGGTTGTGCTGGCAGTGAAGTGCAAGGGGTTGTACGGGTCTTCTGGACTGCTGAAGAACTCCCAGAGCTTGTCGCTCTCCTCCTTGTCCACGTCGGGGCTGGAACACTCGGAGCCGGTCCAGCTGCTCCAGCTGCTCTCGCTGTCGGAGCGACACGCCCACGCGTTCAGCACAGGCGCCCCGGGCGTCTCCTCGACGGCCTTCAGGTCTGCGTCGCCGCAGGTTTTGACGTCGGTTTTACTTTGGCCCGTGTCAGAGTTGGTCGAGATGCAGGCGGAGAAGAAGAAGGGATTGTACGGATCGCTGGACTTGGACAGAGACTCCCAAAGCTCCTTGCTCTCTTCGCTCTCAAACTCCACGACGTTGGGCTCTTCCTCGCTGCTCCACTGAGAGCTTCTGTCCTCCTCCGAAGTCTCCTGTTTGGACGCTCGCTCTTTGGATCTGAACGCTTTGTCGCAGCTCCTGAGGCAGGCGTCGCCGCCGCCACGGCCGTCGCTGGACACGAAGATGTTCCAGTCGCCGGGGAAGCCCATTTTCCAGGTGGACTGGTGTCCGAGCAGGAGGCCGTCGTCGGCGCCGCCCGTCCTGGACACAAAATCGTCGACCAGGCCGCAGCACAGGTCGTCGGCGCGCAGGCTGGACAGCAGGGCCTCGGCAGTGGCCTTCCCGGCGAACGGGTCGCCCACGTCGGCGCAGAAGTTGGACAGGGGGTTGGAACCGCCGACCATGACGCCGTTTTCGCCGTCGAACAGGGATGAGAACAGGAAGGATTCGGGAGCGTTGGAGGCCGTGCCCATGTGCTGGATGTGCTCGCCTGTTTCGTCTGTGATTCTGACGTGGACCTCAAACCTGAACATCTGGAAAACTGGAGAAGAACAGAAAAATATGAGTATCTAAATAAATCCAGGAGTAAAAATGATGGTTATGTGGAAGTTAATCCCATCACTTTACAATACTTCACATTTTCACATCACAGCTATTTCCAGTCATGTCTCATTACATTGCTCTCTCTATATCTACTTATATTCTAATTTCATTATGGAAATTACACTAATATTTTTTTTACCGTTTCTTGTTATGTTGACTTTCAGGAAAGAAGGCTACTAGTTTATCAGTCAAGAGCTGAATTGCAGACAAGCTTTATCTTACACTACTAAAAACCAATGATTTTATATTGTGTCTTCCTGAATATGGACCTAAACTGTATTAAAGTTACTTTCCTCTTCCAAATGATAAAAAATTTATACACCACTAGGCTGAATATATGTTGCACATTTTTCAGTATTAAGGAAAAAAAAGTAGGTAATCTTAAATTATTTTCCTGTCATTAAATTCGCGGAAAATGTATCAAAGAAAAACATCCTTATACAACGTGAAATAATACTTTCTGCATAACACAAAAGAAAACGTAACCTCCCATTTAATCAAATGTCAAACATATTTCCCTGTCGCTAAATTTGAGAAAATGTATCAAATGAAAAAAGAAAACTCGCTCGTCACTTTGCCTTGTTCTTACCTGAAATAAAAGTATAATATATGACCTGAACCAGCAACCGAAGCTGTTCCCACAGCACGGTCAGCATCTGTTTAGTCCAGGGAAGAAGCGCCATCCCTCCGCCGCCGAACCTCTCCATGGCCGTCCGCTCTGAGCCGCTCGCGACTGTAGGAGCCATTTTCTCCCCACTTCTTTCTTCTCGGATTACGGCCAACGTCACTAGAAAATATCCTCACGTATTCTGGTATTCCTCGTCCAAAACCAACAGACTACGCGTATGTGTCGGTGACAGATATGCGCTCGAGTGTTGTCGCTTCATTCTCTGGCTGGTTTTTGCCATTTTTGCGCTCCTTCGTCAAATTTGCTCCAACAGGTACGCCATGTTTCTCTAGTGTTGTCTTCGTTGTAGTAGGAGTGAATGTCTTGTTGTTGCAACAGAAGCCCTTAAATACACGCGGTGACGTCGAGACGTCTGGCAGTGGATTGGACAGCCCAACTGTCAATCAGACTCAGAACCCAGCTCGTGCTTACGGTCACGTATGACGCATAGAAAGTGCCCGTAATTTCCACGGTAACCAGGAAAGTCCTCCTAGCTGCCCCTGATATTCATGTTGGCTAAAAACAAGATGACGTAAAGAAAAGGCAAGAATTTCACATTAATCAAAAACAAAATTATCAATAGAAGCCGTTTCATTTCAGCTAACGCAAAAAACATGACTTGGAGTCAACAATGCTACAAACAGAAGAGCAACCACACAGTAATAATGAACCTTTGTTTTGTGAGCTTAGGAGGATATTTAGGCAACATAAATGAAGACAATCACATACTAATGAATTTAAATTGTTTTATTTATTCAAAATGGGTTGAGTTTATGCCACCAGAGCAGAAGCTGTAGAGGACTCACTGTAAAGAGAGAAAAAAAATTACAATTAAAGATTTGCACCACTTAACCTATATTCACATGTTAACAGCTCAACGTACATATGATAATGTTAGATAAAACATTTCACATGCTTGACATATTGTGCTGCAAGTCTATAAAAACAGTAATTCATTTTTATTAGTTTAGGTCAGGACTGAGAAACCTTTTCAAATAAATAACTACAAAAGCCTTTGGCTTCAAGTTCAGCATCCCAAACACCAGTATTCATCTCAAATAACATTTTAGTAAATTTCAAACCACAGTTGCATCAGGTAGTACAATTGTGCATTTAAAAAGTTTAATATTTAAGTTTAATGTTAAACTTTAATGTAATTAATGTAAGCAAGTGCAAAAGTTTCCAATAGCAATTTATTAATATTGCAGAACGACTTGCTTTTTATCAGTGTCAAATATCCTGCTGGTCTGGCAATATCCTGACAAACAGGATATTGCCCGTTCTAAAAATGCCATTGACATGTTCTTTGTTAAATAAAAATTATGTTATTGCTTTGATTTAAAAATCATTTATAGAGCAAGTCCATGTCATATTTATAACACAATAAGATATAGATTGCTAGTAAACAACAAAAAAGAATGGTGAATGGTAAATTACACACGAAAGCAATCTGGCTCAAGACAGACGTAGCCTTGGAACCACCAGCTACAAACCCTTGGACTAGACCCTCAGCTATAACATACCAACATGAACTGAAATGTGTGAAGGGGACTGGCAGAGACAGCACCAAGTAGCCATTCTGCTAATTTACCTCCAGCTTTTTCTAGCACAACAGAAATATCACAACTCTTAACAAGTGAAGAGCAGGACAATGAACTGTGCATCACCTCAAAGCCTCCAACGCACTACAAATAAAAAACTATCAAGTTTTCTTACCAGACGAGAGTCTTAAAATGTTCAAGTTAATTTGACCAAATATTCTGAAATATAGAGTCAACTCTTCAACTAGAACAGGAATAAGGACTGTGTCAGTAAACAGGGAGTACATACTACTTCCAGTTGGGGGCCAGAACTCTCTTGGTCTTGTAGTAACGGGCCAGTCTGTGGATCCTGCTCTCAATGAGAATCAGGCGGAACTTGGCATCCTTATCCTGCAAATGTCAAAAAGAATGTGAATTATAGCGGAAACCTTTGAAATTAAAAAGACAGACCTTAAAGAATACACAAACAAGCTTTAATATCGTTTAATATCCAAAATCTGAACCTTTCTGTTTCTCTCCAAGTGCTTCCTGACCGCCACAGCCTTCTTGATGAGGTGGTACAGATCCTCAGGCAGGTCAGGGGCCAGACCCTTGGACTTGAGGATCCTCAAGATCTTGTTGCCGGTGACAAAACGCACCTGGGCAACACCGTGGGAATCCCTCAGGATCACACCTGAGCAGGGAAAAGAAAAGCAAAACTGACTGGAAATCCAAAGACTCAACACAAGCAAACTGAGTGAAGCAAAAATGAAAGGCTGGATTATCGTTACATTCCTGAAATAATGGCCAGTCAGTTTTTTGTACAATGTGATTTTTTTGGCCTCAGTCATCTTTTGGCAAAAACAAAACAAAACACAAGCCATTATTTTAGGAAGATGATGTTATGTAAACAATGAGTGACATAATTTCTACATCATCAACAACTTTACATCTGAGCAAGTAGCAATTTTAAAATACTTTAAGAGACAAAGACAAATGTTTTTCAACATTCAGCTTTGACTTCATCTCCAATCAAACATTTTGTCCTGGTCTGTCTAACATTTGGGTCTCTGTAGTTAAATAATTTAATGAGACAGAAAAGGGTAAATCATGAAATACTAAGAAATAAGCTACAATTTAACAGAGTTTTTCTGAAACCTTTCATTAAACCTGTTCACACAAGTAAGAGACCATGAACTCTGAACATTTCTATACAGCAACTTAATTGTCATGTGTCAAACCAGATGATAAATGATTTGAAGCAGAAATGTAATTTTCCTAGAGAAATAAAAGTTTAGTCATTCATCTCATCAAGCTCCTTTTTATGAACCACAGTAAGTCTGAAAACTTCAATCTACTCAGCACAAGTCACTGCACTATTTATGATGCAATTGACAGTTTTGAATGCTATATAGTTTTCTCCACCTTCGCAGGATGAGAGCAGCTCATCTTAGCTATTAATTTAAAAAAAAAAAAAACATTTGAAACTAATTCTAACCTCTCAGAGCATCAAATCGAGTCAATATGTTTTGTGCTAAATGTGATATTTGATATTAAACTATATATATTGACTAGAGGTGTGCCGATCGATCGGTCACCGATCACAATCAGCGATCATAGGCTCTGTTACCGATACCGATCACCTGCATCTCATTTCCCAGCCTGTCTGTCCAGCTGGTCTCGTCTTTCCTTCACTCTGCGCAAACGCGCAGCAACAAATGCTAAGCGATGTGTAACTATAATGCACTGAGTGATGCGGACGTTTGCGTGTTGCAGCGGAAAATAGAAGCAGGTCAAAATGCATCAACACAACGAAGCTAATAGACATAAAAAC
>CAEGAF010076255.1:0-11575 GCA_903067075.1 Micropoecilia bifurca
AGTTCCCTGCGGAGCTCCCACGTCACTGACCACCACACCAGACAGGACACTGCCCAGACGGACAAACTGTGGCCCGTCAGATAGTCAGTCACACCGGACTATAAGCCACAACCCCAAAATAGTTTTTTAAAACCAGTAATACACATATAAGCCGCATATATATCTCTACCGTTCCAGGTTTTCCACAACGCAGGACCAAAGGGGGCGGACACTCAAAATTTGAGTAATAACAGGTCAATTGAATATCATTTATTACGGTTGAAAAAGAAAAAGTTGCCAAGATTAGATTTAACTGAACTAATTACGGTAGTTTCCGAATGGTAACTGTAACTGTAAAAGTGCTGATCCTTGGTTGTGTCTGCTACTAGCATGTGCTAAATGAAAATGGGCGCCTTCTTCTTCTTTAGATTTCAACAGCAGCTTGCATCCATTATTGTTGCACTACTGCCATCTACTGGATCTTAATATCTATACCTCAAATTCTCACAATGATCCCAGTATTATTTAAAAAAAACAAACGAAAAATCTTTTTCCCCTCAATGCTATTTAACTGATCAAAAAACATTCTCACATTTCAATTCCCTATTAAAATCTAATTCGGTTTTAGTGGGCGTTTTCTTCCAAATTTTGACTTCCAATGATTCCCTTCCTGCTGAAGAGCCCCCTGGTGGTTGAAGAAAAATCCAAATATTTTTCTTACCGTCCGGAAAATACGGTAAATGAAAAAAAAAAATCGGAATGCTCTCTGGTATTGTTCAGGGCACCGGACCAAATGTAGAGGCGGGCCGGATTTGGCCCGCGGGCCGTAGTTTGAGGACCACTGCTTTAAAGGGTCAGTACTATGATCCACACAGTGTCATTTTATAGCACAATCAAGTAACTTTGTTACCTTCAGGTGTTATAAATGCAGTATGGCTTAAAAGAAAATTAAAATTGGGTCTCTGTCTCATTAAGTAAATCCTCCTCTTTTCAACACTGCGCCTTCAAGAAGTCATCACAGCATGGCTCCTCTATTAACCCTTTTACAAGGTTTTTACCAGCGTTGCACTGACAAGTAGCTCCTATAATGAGCTCAGCTGATGCTCAGTTCCACCAGGTGTTTGCTAATTGCCGCTGGCTAGTCTGAAGGAGCTGAGTGGGGGGAAGCTTGGAAACTGCAGCTCCGAGGCGGAGCAGAAAAACACTCAGTTACCCCTAGTGCTTTGCAAAGGTGAATGTTGTTCCCATGGAAGATTAAAGGATTTTTCAATAATGCATGAAAGAATCAAGGCAACACTCCTGGTATGTTTTGATGAAGGAATAACATTATAACATGATGTAATGCTTTAAAAAGTAGATTTTATATAACACTGTCCTTTTAATCATCCAGACTCTCAGATGGGTGGATCAGGTGTTCACCATTTGTTTTCCAGACAGCAGCCAACCAATAAAACAAACCAAGAATGTACACATAATATAAAGACAATGAGGCCAACCAGTGAGCAATCAAAGTCTCCTCATATGGCAATAATTTTTTTATTTTGCCACCCTCGTTAACATGGATCATATTGCCTTTGTAAGAACACAGCATCACAACATTGCCCTGAAGGTTGGATCTGTCACTGGTGTGAGCGATTCGCCTTTTGAAATATTCACACTTTGCTTTGCAGCGTGTCCACCCACTGTGCTAAAAATGCAATCTCAGTCTCATCTGACCAACGCATGGTCCTAGTTACAATCCCACCAGACCAGAGTAAACTAAACATTACATCTTTACATAACTAACTGCAGAACTGAAAAGGCTTCTTTCTGGCATACCTCTTTTTTAATCGCCCTCAGTCAGAAAACTCATCATGAGACTTTTTTTGTTGTTTACTAAACAACATGAGAATTTGAAGCTAGATCTGCCTGCTGTCACACCCTTAAAATGTTGTGAGATGAAGGGTAAGGAAAGACTAACTTAATGAATTTAACAAACATGCATGAATGTGGTGCCCGTTTTTCTCCAGGCGCTGTGAGAGGAATCCATGTATGTTGGGGGACAAAGCCTGCACTCAAGCTCCAAACTCCATCTCCTTCCACTTTCTCGCTGTGGTGTCCAACATGTCTGCCCCTCGCGTCCTCTTCCGGGTATCTGCAGCCCGTGTACTGGGAGACACGCTGCGGTTCGGCCTGGCTGGTGGCCGTGGTCGCGGTCACTTCAGTGTTCAGCGCTCTGGTCGGCAGACAGGGACTCTTCTCCTGGTGACGTCTATTAACGGGCCGGCCACACTGGAGGCCGAGGTGGAGATGAGTGAGCTGGAGAACAACACCCTGCTAGGCCGCTACCTCACCAAGGTCACCCTGTTTGTGTCCCCGTACATGTTCTAACACGGAGGACAAGCAAGAGGAGTTCATGGACTAATAACCATTCAATGGATACCATAAGAATTTACCTGGATTTTCAGAGACATCATCTTTTGTTTGTTTGTCAATGTAGTAGTTAGAAAACTTGTAGCTTCTCTGGTGACCTCTCAGCACTTTATTATCACTGAGACACCCAGTCCTCTGTTTGTTGACTCAGCATGACCACTTAGCTATTAGCATGTGTAGTGTATAGTCGTTCATTCTACATATAGACTTACTGTGAAGCTTTTCTACAGCTTTAAACACGCTCTCATTTAAGGAGGGACAACAATATTTGTTTCACAGATTAATATTGCTATAGATGTTTCCAGGTAAATCCTGGTGAAGATGTTAGCATTGGAACAGTGTCAGTTGTGCTGAAAGATCTTCCTTGATTTAACACAACCTAATAAAATAAATGGAAGTTTAAATAGCTTAGTCATCCATCCATTTTCTGTGCACCCTTGTCCCTTATTGGGGTCGGGAGGGTTGCTGGTTCCCATCTCCACCTGGCTTAATCATTAATTTAATAAAATAATTGGAATATTAAGCCAGCCTCTGCAAAATGTAATGAAATGGTGAGGAAGTATCTCAGCTTCACCATTTGGATCAGCTGTAGTGGTGCAGGAACGTTGACAAGACCAAGCATTAAGAAGTGGTTTCAGAAACCATTAGGTAAAAAACATGCAACTTAATTGGCTCGCATATAAACTACCACAAGATGGTCATTTTATTAGGTCAACTAAGCTACAGTTAATGATTTACTTAAGGCTTATTTATAAAGTTTTGTGTTGGTTTCTCTTGAAAATAGTTCTGAAATCTAACAACATGAGCAGAAATGGCTCTGAAACAGAATCTTGCTCTGGGTTTTTGTTTGAAGCTGACACAAAGGCTGCTGATCCCCCCACTGTTTTCTGGCTCTGCTTGCAGCTCCTCAACAGACTAAAGAGGTTTTACATTTTATCTCACAGACAGCTAGGCAAAAAAGAAAAAAAAACTGTGCAATACAATTAATCCATATTTAAAATTACAAATACTGCCTGATTGATAATATGGGGCTAACATTCAGGAAAACCCTTTAAGCATTTATAAATGTGCATGTTCTTGTAAAGTGCTGATGTATTGAAGCTCATTCAATTCAGGTTGATCCTCCAAGCAGTGAATTTGTGTCAGTGGTTTATCTGTTCATTGCTCTGTAACTGATGTTAGCATATAAAGAAAGAGAGCAACCATGTTTATGCTCATTCTCTTCTTATAGAGGTTTATCTCCAGATATGGCCACAGTTCCCAAGTTGAAATAAAAAGTAGACAAAAAAAGACTATTTTTACCCTTTTTTTAAATGGCTTCTGCTCTCCAACATTTCAAGGTGACTGTTAGTCACACATGAAGAATCTTACTTTAAACAAGGTCGACACATTTACACCTGTAATCAATTCACATGCATGTAGCACTCACTATCGCCACGTATATATATTTTTTCTTTGCACAATTAGAGGTGGTACTAGCCTGTTTGGTGCTCTGGGCAAAAAACCGCAGCCACCTCCCCTAAAATCACCTATTAAATGGTGATTAACCGGCTTCTGCATCTGCAGGAATGCAAAGGAGGTAATACAATATGAATCAGATGTGCTGGAGTCCAGACTCATCAAAAACATGCAGGACAGCAGTCCCCGAGGACCAGGGTTGGGGAACACTACCCTAAAGTATTTATGTCTTTTTGTATGCATATTTGCATGCGTACAAAAAGACACGTACCATCTATCACAGTGTTTCTCAACTCCTGTCCTCACAGCCCCCTCCTCTTGCATGTTTTAGATGTGCCTCTATTCCAGAACAGCTGATTCAAATGATTGCATGACCATCAAGTACTGCAGATGCCTGTTAATCACCCAGAGATACAATTCAGGTGTGTGGCAGAAGGGAAATACTTAAAACATGCAGGACAAGGGGGGTGTGAGGACCAGAGTTGAGAAACACTGGCCTATCATCTCCTAGTTTTATTGCTTATCCTGTTATGAGAAGCAACTGCTGGTCTTTTCACAGGTGAAGAAAAGGGTTAGAAGATAACTTGTATGTTTGTGCTGTGAAAACTGGAATGTTTTGGTATGTTGGACAGAAGAATTTTACACTGATTTGTCAGGCAGCCAGGGGCCTCCACTGACCAGACAGAACACACACATGAAAACACGCAACTCAGATGGACACCAATCTTTACACACGTGCAACAAACCAGATTGGACTCAGGTCAAACATCATCCACAGTGGATCTTATCGTTAGTGTGAAATCCAGCTCAACCGGACAGCAGAACTATATCAGCTAAATATACACTTTCTGCCATTATATGTTTGGGCAGCTGGATGAGAGCCAGAGACAGAAAAGGCTCAACAACCTGATAAACCTGAATTCTGGTTTTGTTCTGGAGATTACAGTGCAAAGAAAACAATAAAATATAATAAAAGAAAATGTGCCGTCATAAAATACAGTCCTCATTTGGACACTAAAGAGCCTCTGTAACAGTCATCTACAGGAGATCCTTCCTGCCAACAGCCATCAGAACATACAGCTCTGGAAAAAATTAAGAGACGTCTGCAAAATGACAAATTACTGATTTTACTTTTTAAAGGCTCATGTTTGAGTAAAATGAACATTGTTTTTAATTCTAACAAATACTGACGACATGTCTCTGAAATTCCAAGCAAACATTTTAATTTGCAAAAAATGAGAAATGATAAACATAAAAGACACAGACATCAAAGAAAACAAGTTCATATTAATCTAAAAACAATACCAATGAACTCAGGAAGAGTTCAGAAATCAATATTTGGTGGAATAACCATATATAATAGCTATATTTTAAATAAACTAAGAATATTTTCTTTATTGCAATCAGTATTTATAACAGATCCACATGGTGTTGTGAAATGCAATATATACAGTAAATATTGGATCCTCTGTAAGAAAAGAAAAGAACTGGACAACAGAATAGAAACCTTGCACACTTTATTATTAATAAGAAACTCTCCATAGTTTTCTGTACAGAGCAAGAAAATGAGACAAAAACTGTGAAAAACAAGAAGTTTCATGAATCCAGACAGAAAACATATTCAATCACAAACTTAAAAAAAACAACAAAAAAGAAAACAACTTTCCGTCACCTCTATGGATCATAAAACAGACGACCAAACCGCCTGCAGAGTTCGAAACTCCAGGCGACAATTAACACATAATGTGGACAGGGTCCATCTCTGACCAACCCTGTTACTTGATGAGAATGCAGGAACGTTTTAGGCACAACTTTGATAAAAAAATTTTTAAAAAAGGCTGAAAAAAGGCAGTTGAGAGAAGAAAGTTTGGATTTGCAGGCAGCGAGGGCAGAACTCACTACAGACGCTTTAAGAATCGGCTAGATGAAAAACGTAGCAGTACAAGTCAACTGCACGACACGTACAGCGTACGACACATGTACAGTCATCTAGCTGTTCTGCTCGCTCTCACACACACACACACATGCGTGAACGCATCTTATCCAGCAGGCTTTGCTATTTTTTCCCCAAACTGCAGAACTCCACTAGTAGAGCTTTCAGCAGCTGAGACCTCAAACTCCAGCAGCCACAGACTCGGAGTTAAAAACTTCCATGGATGCTTTTACTGATAGACCAAAAAAAGCAAATTATCTTAAGCTTTACAGCTTTAAATTTCTGATATATAAAATGTTAAATGAAAATGTCATTTCATCAAGCTCCCTCATCAGTCAAGCTGCTGGATGAAGATGATGCCTGGAGGAACTCAGACTTGTCTCTCACCTTTCTCCCTTCATAAAGCCTGGCTGAAAAAGGAAGAAAAAAAAAAAGGCAACCATAAAGAACATTCAAATCAAAGAAAAAAAAAAACAGATTAAACAATAAATAAAGATATAACATTTATATTCACTGATATTTAAAAAAAAAAAAAAAAGAAGCTGTGCATTGATTCCAGTATCATCCTCACACTAAATCTTCACATCTTTGTAATAACATCATCTATTTTTAATATTTTCCCAAATTGTTTCTTCTAGAAAAAAAAAGTATCAACCTGTCTGGACTGACTTGTCAGATGCCAACTGAGTCAGTTTGTGTAAGAATGAGAACTGAAGTGATTTCTGCTGCTCTGCTCAAAGACGGAATGCTAACAGTGGCAGGAAGCAGCAGGAAGCAGCAGGAAGCAGCAGGAAGCAGCTAGAAGCTGCTATGGAGGAACCAATCCACTGTTGGAAAACAAAATATTTCTATTTAAATATGACTAAGTGTTCGCTCCCCTTTTAATCCTGTGTGGCTTGGTTGAGAGATGGCTGGTAGGTTCCACCAACCTGGCAGTCCCATGGCAAAGACAGAGAAAAAATAAAAATAAAACAAAATATCCCCAAAAACCGTTTGACAACTAAGAAGAGTATTGGGACAAAAAGGACAGGACTGGACAGCGTACACTCACACCAAGAGACACAGCTTCATTGTTAAAATACTGGAGTCATTAACCCACTCTATAGTCAAGCCTTATCCCATCCCACTTTCTACACATTTACACTTTAAATGTTTTTATTCTCCACCAGTCAGTTTTGAGAGCTCATCCTTTCTCTCCCTTGCTCCGGCATGTCCTCGCCCCCCAACTTGGCCCGGCCCCCCAGGATGAGCAGGAGAGGAGACGACTACTACTGCATCAACATCAGAGAGGCGGATGGAGACCAACAGGAGGCGCCACTCATCCAAGCAAAGATCTTGACAGGAACAAAAAATGAGGGAGAGGAGAAACTGGCTTCATGAGGCGTGGGAAGTCACACCCACGTTCACCGGTGGGGCTTTGGGAGTAATGTCATTTCCCCAGCAGTGATTTAAAAAAACAAAACAAACAAAAAAAACCCTGCTGAAGAGGACAAATCAGGTTAGACGCTGCAGTTTTTTTTGTTCGTTTTGTCTTTTTAAATTGATGGGTAAAAATGGGCGCGTGTGGAGAGGATTCCTCAGAGTCGGCGGTGGGTTCTCCTGTGAACTCTTCCTGACCCCCCCTGGGGTGGGCGGGGCTTACCTGTCCTTTAGCTCCTGAGTCACTCGTTTTGTGAATCTGCCACAAAACATCCCAACGAGGAAAAGCAAGGCCACACCTGCACCAATCACAGTGAGGATGTAGTTCTTGGATGGGGATGTCATCACTTGCATGGCCAGGTCTGAGAATCCCTCTGCTGGCGCCACCTGTTATTTATCCATAACAACAAGAACTATCAATATCTAGCAGTTATGTATGCAATTTACCCCTGACCGTCAATTAATCTCCCTACTACGAAATTATCGTAATGACTCGATATTGGCTGGAAAGCTCAATGTCTCCCCTTTCAGAAACCGTTGGAATTTTCCAGTGTTACGGTTTTACCGTACTACAAATTTGGCTGCGTCGTTGTTGACACCTTTGGCCTAAAAGGGTTAAACTACAACACAGTCCACTGACTGCTGTAAGGAAGGCAGTGGACTGACTTAGAGTTCATACAACTCTGTCCTCAGTCGGCGTTTCTTCTAACTGCTGTGTTGGTTAAGAACACAGCAGTTTAAACAAAGCTTTTAAATTTGAGGGTCACAATCATCCTCCTGAACAGAACTAAAACACACGGCCATGCATAGTGCGTGTTAGAGATCTACATTCACTGCCAGTTGTGAGAAGTCGGTCGTAGCTTCACAGCTGAACCAAAACTTCAACCTGTGGGGCTGCAACAGCCTGCATGAGAGCAGCTGCACGGCGGAGCAGGCAGCTCAGCGCATGGGGTCAGAGGTCAGCCGTACCTTAGCAGCGTAGCTCCACATGTCGATGCGATCCTGGAGTCTCTTCTTGCACTCTGGCTGCAGACGGACACGTTTGTCCTGCAGTGCCTCCATCAGGCAGGACATCTCTGAGGACGAGAGCTTGCTTCAATACCCAGAACTTTAAAACACAAGGACTGCATGTTCACTGGTATTTACCAGTGAACATACAGAGCCCCCTGGTGGACATGGGGGGTAAATAACGGTCTGTGTTCACTCAATACATTCACAGTTGCAATAATAACGAACATCAATTGAAATTTTTAATACGTTTAAAGAGCCTCGTTGAAAACCTGTTTATAACTTAACTCTTTGGTGCAAAAAACGGATTGAAAATCAATCAATTACTGATTGTTCTCGTTTGTACGAATGAAAATGGCCTTTTATTAACCAAACATTAAAAAAACACAAAACTGTCAGATGACTTTATTATCCCGTGATAATAAGCATTTTCTTTCCAACAGAAAGCTTGTGTTTATGCCTTAGAGGAGATTTTAAAGAGATGCAAAGCCCATGTTTGACATGTTTTGCTTTAGCATAAAGGTTTGTATAGAAAAAGATATAAAACCTCAATATATCATTAGTGAGATATCCAACAAGCATAAAACAAACCTTTCAGAAACTTTACATAGCAGAAAGATTTTCATTTTTGCGAGGGAACATAAAAAGCCTCTGGGGGGAAAGTCTATAAACCAAAATAGACTTTCTTCCAGTGTTTTTTAATCATTTGAATTCAATCAATAAACCAACAGACCGAAACTCAAGAGTTAAGAAAAATTATGTTTAGTAACAAAAGAAACATTTCAAAGTAAAAGCATATTCCTCCTGTTTTGTTTCTCCTGGACTTAAAAATAGAACTGGACAACTAAAGGTCAAAATAAAACAAAGTGTGTGTGTGTGTGTGTGTGTGTGTGTGTGTGTGTGTGTGTGTGTGTGTGTGTGTGTGTGTGTGTGTGTGTGTGGACTCACGGCGCCCTTTGCCAGGTGGGATGGCAGCACAGTGATGCTTGATGTCCAGTGCGCACGCCGTGTGGAGAACAGGGTCAACAAAGATGTCCGCCTTGCTCTCCTTCAGCATGTTCAGCACTTCCTGCGAGAGGAGCAAGACACAGGAACGCACATTAAGGAACAGAGAGAAAAGAAAGTGATTCTGTAGGAAGACTGTTCCGGAATAATTCTGTTCATTAATATGCAGTGGATGTTCTTCTTAATGAAAGATTATCCAGAGGAAGCAAAGCTTTGCCTCATCAGCAGATCATTCACCTTCTTACAAGCTTCCTGTTTGATCTTCAGAAGGTTGATTTTCAGACACTCCTCCACCTGTCCTGTCTGCTCCTGAGCTGCTGCCTCCTCTGGACACAGACTTGAAATCTACACGCATGCACACACACACACACACACTTTGTTTTATTTTGACCTTTAGTTGTCCAGTTCTATTTTTAAGTCCAGAACAAACAAACAAACAAACAAACAAACAAACAAACAAACAAACAAACAAACAAACAAACAAACACACAAACACACACACACACACACACACACACACACACACACACACACACACACACACACACACACACACACACACACACACACGCGCATTTAAAAAGAAACTCTGGGCTGCTCTGTATGCAGCCATTTCTCATACATCTCACGGGAAACCAATCGTTAAAGTCTTAATCCATTATGTTTCAAAAACAACTCCAATCAGCTGGTTTTAGTCTTGATTTAAAGGAATTCTGTGCTTCAGCAGTTTTGCAATATTATGAGTTTGTTCCAGATTTGTGGTGCATAGAAGCTGAATGCTGCTTCTCCATGTTTGGTTCTGGTTCTGGGGATACAGAGCAGAGTTAAATGCTCTCTGTGCACAGATTGAACACAAACAACACAGAGCCATGTTGACTCTGGACGGATAGATTTCATAGATAAACCAGTGAAACCAGCGCAGTGAACTCTGCTTTGTGACTTATTACAGTAGACTGGATTACACTACAGAGCACTTTTCACCTTTCTGCATTGTGAAATAGTGTATGAATGTACACAAATTGACACGCAATTTACACCAAACTGTAAATCGCTTTGAAGTCCCCAGAATTGATAAAGCACTACACCAAATCAGTTCACTTACAATGTAAACATTAGTTAAGTTTGTTTTTTCATTGTTGCACAGACAGGTTTACCTTCAACTACCAACAAAATGTCGGCTAGGAATATTTTAAGACAGTTCTTTCCCCCTGCTTGTCAGTTGGCTACACAACAACATGTGTTAACTGACTCAAAGTAACTCCAGCTTTTCACTCCTATTTGTTATAATCCCACATCTGCAGCTGCTGCCAAGCCAAACACTAGAAATAGGTTTTGTTGAAACCAGGAGGTGAACGAAGGTAGAATGGCGGTAGAGTGTGTGTTCAAACAGAAAGCTTGCAAACCTCTTGGGTGCAGTGGATCTGGAGCTGAGGGTCCAATCTGTAGTCCAGAGCAGACTCTTGCAAGATGACCCGAATCTGATCCTCACAGTCTGGAGACAAACGCTGCAGAACACAGCAGAGGAACAGAAGGAATCCTTAAAGCTTTGCTGTTCTCTAGACTTTTTCCATTGTTATCAAGTATCTTCATGATAAAAATATAAAAAGTTTCATTTATAGGAGTAGCCCATTCAAGTATCGACTTTGACCTGGTCTGCATATTTGAGTTTGAGGCAGGAGATGACTTGACCCTCCAGCTCCGTGTCCGTCGCTCCCTTGTTCAGGACAGACTGACAGAATTTTGGGATGTCGGCTTTACAGGCCTTCTTCAGCACGGGGTTTAACCTGTAGTCTGAGCACACACACAGAAATACACAACTGTTAGGTTTCAATCTGCTTCAGTTTATAAGCTGGCCTCAGCAGGACGGGGTGAAAGGTCAGAGAGGGTGTGTGTACCTGTGTTCTGGGTGATCTGTCTCTTGGTGATCATCTGTTTGCATTTAGGATCCATCAGCTCACTGTTCTTGTTCTGTTTCAGACACTGAAGAACATTCTTCCCCTCCGACTCCGTGCAGAACCGCTGAAACCCCCCCCCACAGTAAAAACAATGAGACTGCAGCCTGAGGCACCAGAGGCTCTGTGGACATTTCACAGCGACTCCAAATAACTAAATACTAGAGGTGTGTCGATCAATCGGTCACCTATCATAATCGGCCGATTTCCGTGAAATCGGTGATGATCGGGATCGGCCGATCATTGGCTCTGTTGCCGATACCGATCACCTGCATCTCATTTCCCAGCCTGTCTGTCCAGCTGGTCTCGTCTTTCCTTCACTCTGCGCAAACGCGCAGCAAATCCTAAGCGATGTGTAACTATAACGCACTGAGTGAATGAGGAGGTTTGCGTGTTGCAGCGGAAAATT